>PVKE010020435.1:0-27479 GCA_004027555.1 Craseonycteris thonglongyai | reverse complement strand
TCTCTCTCTCTCTCTCTCTCTCTCTCTCTCTCTCTCTCTCTCTCTCTCTCTCTCTCTCTCTCTCTCTCTCTCTCTCTCTCTCTCTTACATTCAGTCTTACAATGAGTTATGGGTTAACTCCTCCACTAGCTGTGCATGACTTTGATCCTGAACCCGAACATAGTGACAAAGTGTTCAGCCTCTAAGTGACATGGTCCAGAGTAGGAATCCCAGCTCTGTCGTGTCCTAGCTGGACAACCTTGGGCAGGATCCTCAACCTTCTCTGAACTTCAGGTTTCTCATTTGTAAAAGGAGAAAAGAATAGCACCTACATGACAAGGTTGTTGGTGAGGATTAAATGAAATGAGACATGTAAATAAAGCACTGAGCACATGGTAAGTGCTCTTTAAATAGGAGTCACTGCTATTATGATTGTTATGTTGATATTGTTATTATCTCCATAAAAAGCTAAGCTCTGTGAAGACAAGGTCATTGTCTGCTTTGTTCACCACTCTATTCCCATCACCTAGGACAATGCCTGGCATATAGTCAGTGCTCAATAAATATTTGGAGGAGCAATTATACAGAGCTTAGCTTTTAATGCCTAGCTAGTTCTGCCCCAGTGTGACTTTGAGAGCCCTCCTTGGTGCTCCCACAGCACCTGGACACAAGAATCGTCACCAAAGCCTCTTATGCACCAGGCATCACGCTAAAGACCTTATCCTACATGGATTGCTTGCCTTTGCTCCCCTCCCCTTGTGAATTCCTTGAGGAGAAATAATAAGAATTCTAACCCAGAGTAGGTAGGTATTCAGCAAATATTTTCTGAAAACAGTGGATAATCAAGTAGCCCCTTTTACACATGAGGAAACTGAGCCCCAAAGTGTTCACACACTCATCTGGAGCTGAAGGGGAGTTCTGGTCCCCAGAGAGCCAGACCAGCACTGCCCTGTCCCCCACCCTGATGACACAACATGATAGTGAATTTAGCAGGGGGAGGAGAGAACTGGGTTCTCCTCCACCAGTTTCGGCGACACTTGCCTGATTATGTGGGAGGGTTACCCATGCCACTGTGATGTGCTTTTCCTGAAAGCCAGGCTCCTTCACAGGTAGTCTTTGAAATGTTGATTTTAATTAAAACCCTAATCCTCTTAGATCAAGCCCAGCCAAAGCAGTTTCCTGCTGGCTGAGTGTCTGATGTGCTTCAATGGACAAAGTTGTCTCCAGAAAAAGAGCTTGTGTGGAAACGTCCAGTCTACCAGGCAGCCTCACTCAAAGAAAGGCCTTGGTCCCCAGCCTTCCAAAGACACACCCAGAGTGGAGACAGCTGCATGCCAGTTCCAGATCAGCGACTCATAAGAAGTCAATGCGTAACCCAGCAGGATCAGAGCATCATCAGCAGTTGAAGGGACTCGAGATCATCTGGTCTGTATCATTTTATAGATGGGGAAACTGAGTCCTAGAGAGAGGAATAGACAGAGACCTGTTAGTAGCAGGCACTTCCTACTTCCAAGCTCACTGTTCTCTCCCCTCATCACCCTGGCTCTGCTGTGTAACCTTGACCACCAAATCCATTTCCTTTCTCAGCTTCAAATTCCTTATCTATAAAATTGGAAGTGTTGGACTAGAGCAGTTGTCTCAACCTAGACCATACATTAAAATCACCTGGAAACTTTTTAAAAAGCCCAGTGCCTAGGCTTACCTGAGACCAATTCACAGAGCCTCTGGAATGAGATCTGGACATAAATATATTAATATGAGCACATGAGTATTTCATAGAGCTCCTGAGGTGATTCCATTGTGCATCCAGGATTGAGAACAAGTAAACTCGATAATCACTAAGTCTCTCTGTTGTTCTAACATTTTATGGAATCCTCTCTGCCTTACACACTCGCATGCCCCTCCCTCTCTACCATACACCTACTCCACAGTTGATGTGAGCATTTCCTTCTCATACCTCCAGTCTCAGCTTCAATATCCCTTCACTCAACTGAGTGAGGGATGCCTTACCTGAGTTCTTTCCCTCTCACAGCCTGAATTGCACTTCACAATAATTATATTTTGTGCCTATCATCCTTGTCAATTTAGTCATACCAGAGACTGAGTATAGAGTACAGATTCTAAGCTGTCCCCCAATCATTCTATACTCACACCCATGCATCATCCTCAACCCACCCCCCACCTTGAATGTGGGCAGAACCTATGACTTGCTTCTAACCTATACAACATGACAAAGGTGATGGGATGTCAATTCTATGATGAAATTATATATAGTTGCAATGTCTGTCATGCTAGAAAACTCCCTCTCTTGCTGGCTTTGATAAAGTAAGTGGCTGTCTTTGGGAAGGCCACATGGCAAGGAACTGAGGGTGACCTCTAGCCAACAACTAGCTTAGGGACTTAAGCTCTTAGTCTTAGCCTGCAAGCACCTGAGCCCTGCCAACTACTACAAGAGCTGAGAAGTGGGTCCTTCCCCAGACAGACCCTCAGATGAGAACCCAGCCCTGGCTCACACTTTGCAGAAGACTCAGCTAAGCTGTGCCCAGACTTCTGACCCATGGAAACACTGAGATCCCAAATGTGAGTTATTTGAGCTGCTAAGTGTGTGATAATATTGTTAAGTGGCAATAGGTAATGAATACACTGAGACTAGCTCATTCAACTGCTACATCCTTGGCATTTAACGCAGTGCATGACACATCATAGGCCCTCAACAATATTTGGCAAATAAATTATTTAATTAATCAGAATAATGACATTAAGTCCTTTGAATCTGAGATTTGCCCAAGACATTTTTCTTTCTCCCTCCTAATGACAAGCTAATAGCTCACAATTCAATATGAGCCCATCAAACAAGGGCTGTACTCTCAAACGGTTTACTCTTAAGAGGGAAAGTGGGAAGCACACGTTGTTATTGTGATAATTGTGATCCAGCTTAATGAAATCAATGTGTGGTTAAATAACTGTTTGCTGAGTGTAAATTGTTATTGTTATTGATGGGCCATTTCTTTTACCTGATAAATGCAGTGCAGTGCTCCAGGCAAGGAGCAATCATGGCTTCATTGATCCATAATCATTCCAAAGATGCAGACAATGCCATTGACCACGGTGGGCTGGCCTCTGGATGACACTGGGCCTCATTTACAGCCCCACCTGGACTCACCCACACTGTCTTGGCTTTCAGACCTGCCCAGGTCAGCCACTCAAAGCAAACTGCCATAAGGCGTGGTTCTGCTTGGGCATTTACTGTTGCTTTTTGTGGCCTGAACAGCAACATAAACTTCCAAGAGTAAAAAAGCAGAGTGTACACCTACCTTTCCTGCTAAGGCTACTGTCAAGCTCATGCGGCTCTGGCCAGTCTCCACACAGCTCTGACAGGACCCTGCGGGCCCAGGAACAGCTCTGTGTGGGTATCAGACCTTCCTAGGTCACGTGGAGAGTCACAGAGACAGTGACACAGGATCACCAGACAAGACCTCACTGGCCTCTGTTTGATTTCAGGGCAGCTTATCTAGAGCAGCGCCCACTGGCACTCACATAAAATTTGAGTAATTGAAAGTGACAAGGTCTTAGGAATTAGCTGAAGTTCTCCATGGAGCCTGCTGAGAGCACGTTGGAGTTCCCTGGGGGAAGGGGGAAGGGGGAAGGGACTTTCTTAGCATATGTGGCCGATGCGAGGTAAGTAGTATGTGGTCAGGACAGAGAGAGCTATCTGGGCCTCTTTTCTTACCCTGGTTTTGTTCCTTAGTCTCTGTCTGTCTTCCTTATTCTCAATGTCCTAATCTGCTTATGTCTCAGGCTTGTCATTGCCCCCGAAGCTCACTGCCCAAAGGCTGTGGATGCAAATGGCTTTCTTCTTCCCTCAAATTGCCTATTGAAGGAGTCCTTCAATGGGGACAGGACCTACTCACAACACTAATTACAGGAAGTCCCATTTTATGACCCCTTACCATGTACAATGTGCTAGGCTCCTGAGGAACATGATTCATGAGAGTCCATGAGAATGGTTCATTCCTGTTTTATAGGGAATTAATCTGAAATCAGTCCTTTGAAAAGACTAACACTGATAAGTAGCTGCAAAGACTGATCAAAGAGCAAAAATGAGTAGGAACAAATAACCAATGAAAAAGGGGATATCATTACATGTTCTATAGAATTAAGAGTATAAGATGATGGCATCAGCTATTTTACAGCAATAAATTTGAACTAAATTAGGTAAAATGAAGACACTTCTAGTAAAACACAACTAGCCAAAACAGACACAAGAAGAAATAGAAAATCTGGATATTGCTATTCCTAATTCATAATTAAAACTCTCTCTCAAAGAAAATTTTAGGCCCAGATGGCTGCACAAATTCTATCAAATGTATTATGTAAGCTCTCCCAGATAACAGAAAAGAGAAAATATTTCTCAACCCAATTTTTGAGACAAAATACTCCTCAACTCACTTTCTGATACATAATTTTGATACCAAACCCCAACAATGATAATTCAAGAAAAAAAAATTACAGACCTACCTCACTAATAAACATAAATGCAGAAACCCTATTCAAAAGATAGGGAAATTGTTCCAGCAACATACTCGTAATGCCAAGAGTTAATGAGAATGTGGAGTAGTAAGAACTCTCATGTACTACTGATGAGAGTATGAATTGATTCAGCCATTTTGGGGAACTTTTGTTGACATTCCAATGACCTAGCGATTCCTTTCCTACATATGTGTCCAGTAGAAATTTGCGCACATAAGAATGTTCACAGTCATATGTATTATTTGGAATAACTAGAAATTGGAAACAATTCAAATGTCTGTCAGGAGAAGACTGGATAAACGTTGTGACATGGTCATTAATAGGATATTGCACACAATGGGAATGGATAAACCACAACACAGCACATGCAACAAACATGTTAAATGAAAAAAAAAAAGCTGTATATACTGTATGATTCTGTTCAGCGAAAGTTTAGTATTAGACAAAACCACATTTTAGTGTTTAGGGGTACATTCTTAGGTAGTAAAAATATTGAAAGAGCCAAGAAATTGTATCAGTCAGGTTCCACTCGTGAAACAAAAACACCATCACACAAGTTATTTTAAAGATTTATTTTATTGATTTTTGACAGAGAGAAACAGAGACAGACAGAGAGAGAGAGAGAAGGGGGAGGGCCCAGAGCAGTCTCCATAGTTGACATTATTTTTCCATATAGTTTCACTACACAGGCAGGCACAGGGCTGCGCAGGGCAGGAACTGGGCCGGGAGCCTCCCGCATAGGTCCCGGCAAGAACTGAACTGGGGGCACACCCAGTGCAGCATGTGGGTCCGCATGGGCTGGGGCCGGGATTCGATCCTTGGTCCTCGGGGCCTCAAAGCGAGCGCTTTACCCGCTGAGCCATCCCGGCCTCCCCTCACACACAAGTTATTTTACATTGAAAAAATCGTCCATCAGGTAGTCAAGAACTGAGTAGGCGAAAGCAGTTCACAGAGGCAGCAGCTGCAGGAAGCAGCTGGCTCTCTGGGGGAACAGAGACTTGAGGTGGGAATGACTCACACTTAGCAGCGTAGAGCTGGGACGGCCACCCATGAGGAGGGGCACTGGCTAGCTGGCAGGTGCCCACGTCTCTGAAGGGGCACCAGGAGATGCTTTCTGTAAGTGTCGGAAAAACTGCAGATGGGCATCAACTTCTGCTGCTGAAGCCACCCGCCCTGCTGTGACAGGCACAGAAAGCAAACGGGGCAGCAAGTCCTTCCTCCCTCCTCCAGGCTGGGTCTCCCGGTTGGCAGCATCTGAGAGGAAGCTCGCAGGTGGAGGAGAAAAGCGGCTCGCAGTGTCCACAGCTTTAGCATCCCAAAGTGGAGGTGAGAATGGAGGGCTTGGAGCAGGGAGACAACAGCTCGCTCATCAGCACAGACACAGTTACCAAAAGGTTAAGGTACTGCTTACCTCAAGGGAGCAGGGACAGGGTGTGCCTGAAAAGAACCACCTAGGGATGGACGAGAGCTTCTTTCTGGGGTGCAGACAGTATTTTATTGTTTAATGGGGGTGCTGGTCACGTGGGCACTTGGTTTATAATCGCCCACCATGCTGTACACCTACGTTCTATGTAGTTTGCTGTGTGTGTATTTTTTACAAGTAAAAATAAAGTAAAAATGTAAGTGGAGGAAGCTGGGATGGCTCAGCGGGTTAAGCGCTCGCTTTGCAGCCCCGGAGACCAGGGATCGAATCCCGGCTCCAGCCCATGCGGACCCATATGCTGAACTGGGGAGTGCCCCCAGTTCGGCTCTCACTGGGGTGAGACCCCGACCCAGTTCCTGCCCTGTGTAGCCCCGCGCCCACCTGTGGAGTGAAACTATATGGAAAACTGATGACATACAACTATGGAGACTGCTCTGGGCCCTCCCCCTTCTCTCTGTCTCTCTCTGTCTGTCTCTCTGTCTGTCAAAAACCAATAAAAATAAATCTTAAAAAAAAATGTTAGTGGAATAGCTGAAGGAGGACAGTGTTGGCGTATAGACTGGAAGGTCTGAGGAGACCTCTCCGAGGAGGGTTTATTGGAGCCCACCTTGAATAATCGGAGGGACCAGCCATGCCCAGAGCCATGCACAGCCTTTCAGGCAGAGGGTGATAGATGCCCTGCATCTTAGGAATGCAAGCCTGGTGGCCGTGTGCAGGATGGCCTGGAGGAATGGGAGGGACAGGAGGAAGGGAGGCAGTTAGAAGCTGCTGCTGCGGAAATTGTAGGGAGCAACCAGAGGTGGGCCTGGCTTTGAGGGTAGCTCTGGTCGTCAGGTGCAGATGAGGCAGAGCACCTGGGGACAGGACAGTGCCTTACCCATGGGAGGGCCAAGGAAATGCACCTTGGCACTCAGTCCACACTCCTCTTCAGTCCCAGCCTCCTGGAAAACATCTCTAAGTGCTGAGATGTGATTCTGGGACAGAAAGCCAGCACATGGACTCACTCCAGAGAGAGTCCCTGAGGTTTCTGAAGCAATTCCAGTTGACTTTCCTGGAGCTGGCAGGGGCTTCCAGAAAGAACAGCAAGATCTGGTCTTGTGCTGTCTCATTTCTCTCTTCCCTCTTTCCTTCCTCCAGCCTTTTCTTCCTTCTTTGCTTCCTTCCTTCTTTTCTTCCTTCCTTTCTTCCTCCTTCCCTCCCTTTCACCCATTAACTCACCCACAATCAGATATACACCATGTATATAAATATACACACCCACATATCTACCTTCTACACACACAATATTCATGCCTATGCACACACACAATGTATGCAGCTTCATTCACACACATCTCGGATATATTCCTTGTACGCTTGCAGATCACTTTAAGGTTCAGCTTTCAAGTTCATAGCCTCTTTGCAAGTCATAGCAGCCCCATTTTGCAGATGAAGAACTTGAGACTCAGAGAAGTTGAGTGTCTTCAAGGTCACAGAGCTGGGAAGTGATAGAGGATGGACTAGCCCTCAGGTGGGCCTGGCTCTGTGCTTCAGCCACACCCTGCCATCTCACCCAATTGTAATCACCCCCTAAAGTGGCAGCACTTGCCAGCAGTAGCTGAGGTCACACATTTCCCCAAACCATCCCCAGCACTTGATATCATCAACTTTTTTTTTTTTTTTTTTTGCCATCTGATGGATTAAAACAGCAAGTCATTGTTTTAATTTACATTTTGGAGGGAGCTTTCTCAGAAATAGAAATTCTTGGATCCCAGTCTCAGCTATTCTGATCTGAGGCTCAAAAATCTGCATGATTTATAACCTTCCCAGGTAACGTGGAGTGAGGTTTGGGGACAGTGTTCCTTCCAGTTCTATTGCTCTATGATCCTAGGAAGCCTGCCTCCTCCTGGGCCCAGAACTTGTTTAGGCCCAGTATCTATTCCATCTTTGTCACTTATAATACTTTTTTCTTTATGAGGGAAGAATTTTAAGACAGAAGAAATCTGGGGAAGCTTGGATGGCTTAGCGGGTTAAGTGCTCACTTTGCAGCCCCAGAGACCAGGGATTGAATCTCGGCTCTGGCCCATGAGGACCCATATGCTGAACTGGGGAGTGCCCCCAGTTCAGTTCTTGCCGGGGCCTATGCAGGAGGCTCCCACCCCAGTTCCTGCCCTGCGTAGCCCCGCACCCACCTGTGGAGTGAAACTATATGGAAGACTAATGTCAACTATGGAGACTGCTCTGGGCCCTCCCCCTTCTCTCTGTCTCTCTCTATCTGTCTGTCTCTCTCTCTGTCAAAAACCAATAAAAATAACTCTTAAAAAAAGACAGAAGAAATCCAATTTACTAAGTTGGCTCTTGGAACCATATTTCATATGTCTCACTGAAGAAAACCTACCCCTCAGAAAGAAGAGACTAATTTGCTCAGTACTGTGCTGGGCTTGCTGGATGCAGTTATTTAAACCTCACAACAGCCTTGGGAAGTATTGTCACCATCTCACAGATGAGGGAACTAAAGCTCAGAGACTGAGTAATTTAAAGAGCCCAAGGTCACACAGGTACCAAGGGGCCCCTATCTCAGGTCTACCTGGCTCCAATGCCTGTGCTCTTTTCATTGTCCCCTGCCTACAGGTAAGGGTTTCTTAGGAGAGAGAGAGACCATACCTGAATGGCCAGGGCCTCCTTCCTACAGATGCTGAAAGGATTCTGCTCACCTTGGCTCCCGATCTTCACGCCCTTTCTCCCTAAGCTACCCTCCTGACTCCTGAAGGTCTCTGGAAGGTACAAGCATTTCATGAAAAGAGTGTTATTTTAGCTTACTTAGTAAGCTCTAGTTGATTTGATTCAATCCTGGAGAATTTGTTCCTGAAGATATGGACTGGAGGATAGATGGACTATGAGTATGAGAAAGAGAGTTATTAAGTTCTACCTCTGATCATTCCTGCCTCTTCCATCTTCTGGGATTAATGTGGAAGAAGAAAAGAATAGAAGTGACTTGTCTTGCTGAATTACAATCAGTTGTTCAATTTCTTGAGCCTTTTTTTTTAATTCTAGGAAATTTTGAAAGAACAGCATATACCAAATAGCCATATATCCACCATCTAAACATAACCATTCAAAAATATTCGTCATATTTCTTAAAACTAAAATACACAACATACTGCTTATCTAAAGATGAAACGCCCTTGGTTCGCTATTCCAGATTTTATTTCCTCCCCATCTAACCACCCACCCAACCTCAGTGATCAGTTTTGGTTATTTCTGCCTAATCCACTTACAATTATGTGTTAAATACATATATCCTGAACAAATAAAAGTTAAAAGGTCAGCTTATATAGTGGTATTATACTGTATCATTCTGCTCTCTGCTTTTCTCCTCTTTAAACTATACCACTAAGAGCTCTTTAAAAGTTAAGAATCATATCTTAATCTCTACATCCCTGGTGGCCTAAATTCTCATAAAATGGAAGGAAGAAAGAAAGGGAGAGAGGGAGGGAGGGAGGGAGGAAGGAAGGAAGGAAGGAAGGAAGAAAGGAAGGAAGGAGAAGAGAGGAAGGCCCTTTGAGTCAAAACTTTTGTGTATCTTTCAATTAAAAGTGGGGGCAGCTGACTCTGGGTGGTGAGCACATGATGCAATGCATAGACGATGTCATGTAGCATTGTACACCTGGAAACTATGTAATTGTTACCAACCAATGCCACCCCAATAAAGTTAACAATAAACAAAGTGAGGGTAATTACACAGGCATGCTAAGTCCTGCATACCATGCTTTCCCTGGCCCTGATGCAATCTGTTCACGTCCCATTAGAGCAGCCCCCTCCATCCTTGGATCTGCTCACCATCCGCTCTCCTGGGAACACCCAGCCACGGCTCCGAGAAGTTCCAGGCCACACAGCTGCACGATGTGTGTAGCTCCAGTGTGGCCCAACTCATGCTGCTCATAAATCGACCAACCAAGGCTGAAGATTGCAGTACTCTCTATCTCTCAGAAAACCTCAGGGATTTGGGGAATTTGTTGCCAAACACTTGTCTTTCCTCCATTCCTTCTCCCACTCCTTCTCTGTCAACCACTGACTTCCTTTCCTGATGACAGTCTTTGCCTCAGAGTGTCTTTCTCTCTGAGCATCACTCTCTGGTCTCTGATTCAGAATTCTGCCTCTGTCTGCCTTTCTTCTGCCCTAGCATCTACCTTCCCACCGTCCTCTACCCACTCCGCCTTTCCTGAGTCTAGCTGTGACCCACCGTAGATCCAGGATCCCAGCTGGGCCGTAGATCTCTCTGTTACTGCTATTCTCTCCCTCATTTTTAAGAATGCTTTTTATGATGGCTTCTAGCTCAAACAGCTGTTGGAGCTCATTTGAGAAAACTCCTGGAGCAGATGCTCTGGCAGGCCTTCACATTCTTCTTTCCTGTGCAATCAGAGATGGATTTGGGGATAAATTCACTCATTCATTAACGCATTAAGCAAATATTTACTGAGTTTCTATTATATGCCAGTCACTGAGGTGGATGCTGGGAATATTACAATAGGTAAAGCAGTCCTTATAGAGTTTACAGTCTAATGGGGGTGACAGATAGGAATCTAATAGCCACTTAAATATATAATAAATGATGATCAATACTACGAAAATAAATGGTCCATGGTGTTCTAAGAATAATTAATGTCTACTGAGTGTTTATTATATAACTGGCACTATTGTAAGCATTTTATATACATTTACTTTAACAAAAACTTTTGTAATCCTCGTCTACATATGATAAAACTAAGCAACAGAGTGGTTAAATAACTTGCTCATGGGCACACAGCTTGTTCATGGGAAGGCCAAGATTTAAACTTAATACAGAGATTTGGGGGACAAGGGGAGGAAAGCCTTCCCCCCGGCTCAGTTTCCTTCCATGGATGAATAGAATTTTCTTTTCTAAAATCATGTAGACAATAGAAGTAAAAAACAGGATCATACTCTAGCCTCTAGAATCCCAAACTAATGCAGTTTAAATAGGCTGGAATGTGAGGATTGACAGTGTTAATAAAATTATTAAGCCCCATGAGATTTCCCAGAAAAAAAAAAGAGTATGGGGGTGGGGAAATGGTAGGGAACAGAGACCTCCTGCTGAGATGAGCACTTGGGGGTGGAGCCTCCTACCCTGGGACGTCCTTGGGAGAAGGGCCATGTCCTGTTCTCTGTTGCATCCCCAGCACCTGACACAATGCACAATAGACACTTAATCATTATTTATTGGAAAATGAATGCATGGATAAGTTGAATTCAATGTAAGTAAATTAAGAGAAAAAGAACAGATGGAAACTCCATGTTTCTTCCAAGCTAGGGGTTTGTGAGTCCAATAACTTCATTTCTTTCCACTCTCTCTAACACCAGCCAACAGTGTGGAGACACTGCCAGGTATCCGGGTCATTTTCTACCTTTTATTTTCAATCTGCATGTCCAAAATGTGTTCCTGCTATTTCATAAAACTCCCTTTTTAATTTTTTTTCCAGCTTTTTGTTGATTCAATGAAGAGCTGAGTTTGATCTAGAAACCTTACCTCTTAAGTCCCTTTTCATAAAACAGTCCCCAGAGTAGCCATCCCTTTGAAGCCTCTTTATGAGTTTTGGAGCTGAGTGAAATGCCGGCCACTCTCAGCAGCATAATTACACTGGAGCAGACACATTGTTCCTGGAATCTGTTTCCCAGTCTGAGTGAAAAGAGCCTGCTCCTTTTTATGTTCTTGTAATACACACCACTTTCTCCCCCATTTTTTTTCTCTGTCTGGAGAGTTGCCTGTGGGTTTACTTAATCTGTAGACTCAGGGAGAGAGAAGGAGTTGTTTGGAAAACTATCTTCTACAGGAAATTCGGCGATGAGGGGGCCTTTGGCTGGAGGGCTGACTCTGCTGATTCTGGCACATTCAATGACTTTCTCTGTCCTACAAAGAGGACACGGATGCCAAGAACCACTCAGCAACCTTAGAAAAGAGTAAAGAATCAGATGTAGCCACCAGCTCAAGAAACTTTGGGGAGGGCGTTGGGATGGGGCACCAGATATACAGTGATGGAGGGAGAGTTGATTCCAGGTGGTGAGCACATAGAGCAAGGCGTGGATGATGTGATGTAGAATTATACACCTGAAGACCATGTAATTGTTACCAACCAATGTCACCCCAATAAATTCAACAATTAAAAAAAAAAGAACCTTTAGGCTGAAACAATCAATTAAAGCAATGCCTGCCATCACATCTTTTTTTCCAGGTGACATGTTGGATGTGGACACATGTGGGTATCAAGAGAGTAGGTTCCAGTCCCAACTCTGCCACTTTAAATTAGCTGTGTAATGGGAATAATAATAGTATCTATATCAAATGCTTATTATAAGAATAAAATTTGACAACACCTTCAGAACAGTATCTGTCATATAATGAACACCTGACTGATGATGATGATGATATAATGATGATGATAATGATGATGATGACAATGACCTGGGACATGCACTCCCACAGTCACACTCACATGTGACCACATTTTCTTTGCTCTTCTACATCAGAACCACGTCCTTCTGACTCTCAGTCTCTATGCTCTTTTATTAGGGGGCCATCCCAGAGGAGTCTGATTTGCTGTCTGTGACTCCCAGGACAAGGAGGTAGACACTACAGGAAGACAGATTTGGGTTCCAGGTAGGAGGTTTATTTTTAATGGTCAGAGGTTTCAGAAAATGACTGCCTCAAAAAAAGAAGTGCTTCCTGTCACTGGCGGCACACAGGCAGGGAAGGCTGGCCAGCCACCCAGAGAGGCTGTTGTAAAGGCAATGGAGATGTTAACTTGGTGGCCTTCCAATCCTGAGAGCTCGAGTTTCTCGTATGGACAGGAAATGTTTATTTCCGTCGGCCCTCCACCCCAATACTCCTCATTATTTTTCTGGGAAATCCCATGAGGCTTGCGAGTTCTATCTGCAGGTTCAGCCCTCACACTGCAGCCTATCTGACTAAAGAGCTGGATTTTAGGGGATTCGGAAGTCTGGGTTCTAGTCCTATTTCAGTCTCCTAAGTGATCATGGGAAATAAAATGCTGTCGTTTGTGCCTACGCAGTATCAACTCCTGTTCTCTGAAACAGCCCCTCCTCTTCCCTTTGGGGCCACTCCTCCCTAACTCTTCTCCTACTCAATCCATGTGGCTCTAGCAAGACTGTCTCAGCTCGGTGGCCAACACATGACCCAAGTCTAACCCTGGGCTGTTCCTAGGCTGACTAGATGTACCATTTTAAAATGGGACAGAAAACAAGAGTACTGTCCCATTTCAAATGGTACATATGGTCAACCTAGTCTCACTGGCCTAAACTCAAGCTGTCAGTAGGCTGAGCATATGTACCATTGGAAACAGGATAGTGCCGTTATTTTCTGTCCCATTTAAAATGGGATGGCTGGTCAGCCTAGCTGTTCCAGCTCACTGGCTACAGTAATTGCTTCAGGAATGGGCATCCAATTCAAGTTGGACAGATCAGAAACCTTTTCAAAACTTTTGCTAGAACTGCTGAAAAAGAGATGTTCTTTCCTTAGAGGTTACTAACCTGGTAACATGAAAGCCTGTGTTTTATGGGGTTCACCACATGGGCAGAGCCTGCCTGAAAATGAAGTTGATATAGACAGAAGCAAAGCCGAGAGGTGGCGAGTGCAAATCGTGATGACATCATTCAATTCCTGGTTCCAACAGTACCTGGCATTTTACCTATAGCTAGAGTTTTTCAGTAACGCTAACCAATGCATTCTGGTTGTGTTTGGTTTCTAAATTGTTGGTTATTGCATTGATTTGTTTGTTTGTGTGTTTGTTTCTCAGATACATTTGATTTGAATTCCAACCACCTACAACCAAGAGTTCCAACAAACAACTGTCACCATGCACTGCAGAAGGTAAGTCTTGAGTTGCACTCCTCTCTGTATCAAGGTATACCTAGTAGAATCTAGTTAAGATTGTCAATTATTTAATGTGTCACTATGCAGAGAACCATTAGTCTTAACCAGAGCCATCAATGCCTTAACAAAAGCGAAATTTGGGACCACTTAAATCACTGTCATAATTCTCTGCTATACTTGATATGTGTAACTCCAGTCATTACCATATTTAAGTGGACTGCCCTTCCCACCTTTTTAGTGAATGAAATTATCATTCATCCACCAAATATTAAAAGCACCTATATGCCAAGTGTTATAAGAGATTATGTTTGAGACACAAATATGTGTAAGATATTAAGAAGCTCATAAGAAAATCAGGAGGCAGCATTTGCAGTGAACTATTTGTTATATAACCAACCCAA
Organism: Craseonycteris thonglongyai; assembly: GCA_004027555.1. Classification (NCBI taxonomy): domain Eukaryota; kingdom Metazoa; phylum Chordata; class Mammalia; order Chiroptera; family Craseonycteridae; genus Craseonycteris; species Craseonycteris thonglongyai. Next base: position 13,261 of record PVKE010020435.1, on the reverse strand, counting down.
TGTACCTGGCATTTTACTGACTTAAAAAAAAAAAATTCACAGTAATACTTTATTAGTTTCCTTTTGCTGCTGTAACAAACTATACTCTTTGGTTCATGGCTCCTTCCTCCATCTTCAAAGCCAGAAGTTTGTCATCTTCAATCTGTCTCTCTCTTTCTGACTCTAACACTCTTGCCCTCCCCCTATAAGAACCCATGTGATTATAATAAACCCACCTGGATAATCCAAGATAATCTCCCCAAGTCAAGAACCCTAACTTAATCACATGTGCAAAATCTTTTTTCCCATGGAAGGTGACATAGTCCTAGGTTCGGGGGATTAGAATATAGACATCTTTGGTGGACCATTATTCTGCCTACTACAAATAAAAAGAACTATTATTATTATTATCCCCATTTAATAGACAGAAAAACTAAAGCTTACTAAATGGACAGAGCTTTGATTCATACCCAGGGGGTCTGATCCAGCATCTACATGCTTATTTATTGTTATTCTCCCTGCCAACCCTAACATTTATGGATTTTAAAGTCATACTACCGGTACCCTGAGCAAGTAACTTAACTATCCTGTACTTTACTCGTGTCATCTGAAAAATGGAACTAATAAGTTTATGTTTATGAACACTTGAGGATATGCATGTGACCCTCTTAGCACTGTGTCTGCTACAGGGTAGCTGCTCAGTATGTGGCCACCATTCCTAAAACTGTTATCTATGGTATAAGGATGGCAGGGGCCTGAAGTGCTTTTGAATTGGGGGAGGGGGTCGTATCCAAGGAGGAAATGCTCACCGTTGGCTGAGAGAAGTTGGGTCTCCAAGGACAGCTATAGGGCTCGGGTTGTGGGGGAAAGGGGCATGCTTCCTGCTGGCTCTGAGAACACAGGTGAGAAGACATCTAGCCAGGTTCAGACACCTGGGAGAGCAAGGCTAAGACCAAAGAAGGCTGAGGTGAGGAGCTCTCATTGTGGATTGATGGCAAGATGAGCAGATAAAAAAAAAAGAAAGCTATCATCCTCCCCGATTACTTTCTCAAATCCCTAGCGACAGGCATGTCAACTTAGCCACTCAAGACAAATTATTGGCCAGGCCTGACTTCGAGAGGATGTACTTAGGAAGCAACCACACACCCCAGTCTCCCAAAACTTTACTGCCAAGTAGGCCCTCGCCCCTTGTCCCCTGCTGAGCTGGTTTGCTGCAGGGGCCATCTGACAACAGAAGGACAGCAGGATTTATCACTGTCCTAACTTGTCCATTTGTCTTCACTTGGAGGGTCCCGACAGGGGAGTTTCCAGGGACCACACTGAAGCCAACTCGAGTTCTGACAGAGACACATGGTGGTGATTACACGCTGCGTTAGGCACGGTTACTGAGAGGCACGGCGGCTCCCAGTTCTCTCCTGAGCACCATTTCAAACTGGCTCCACAGCCTTCTTTGCCTTAACTCCTTTTATAAATCATATGTGGGGACAGAGGAGGAGGGGCCCCTCTTTCCCTGAGGTGAAAATGGGGGTCCCCTCTGTTGGCACAGATAAATGGGGCAGCCAGGGGTGGTCTTCATCACCAGCTTCCTGTCCCCGACACAAAAGCATTTGTTCTTTTCTCAAACATGAGTCTCAAGCCAAGATCTCTTGGGGGTGGAGCAGGTGACCCATATGAAGGGCTGACTGACAGAACATTCCCTAAGATGAAGGGCAGAGGAGAAGAAAGATGGGCTCACGGAGGTTTCCACAGCCAGAAACTCCAGCTCCTGAGCTGAGGCTTGATTCCTCTCTTGTCTCTGCCAGGTATCTTGTCTGGCATTGGCTTGCACACCTTCACTGACAGGGGGCTCACTACATCTTAGAGCAGCATATTCCATTCTTGGGCAGCTGTGACTCAGAAACAGGCTTCCCATTGAACAGGCCTCTGCCTCCCCGCGGCTGCTCATTCCAGCCTGTCCGTCCACTTTCGCAATCACAATATTTCTCCACGAGTTGCTTGCCTCTTACTCGAGAATGCTCTGGGAAGCTCCTTCATGTGCAGGCCCAGCCCCAACCTGGTGAATCAGATCTCTGAGGCAGGGGCCTAAAATTCTGCATTGATGAGGATGCCTGATCTGTAACAGGTGTGAGCCCCTGAAATGAATGGGAAGGGTACCCACAAGCAAAGAATGTCCAAAGGAAAAGCCAAGAAACCCAGAGGACAAACTTCTCCAACTTCTCAGACTCTGCCAAGAGTGGGCTGATTGTGGAGGAAGCCTGTCAGATAGAGATAAAGTAGCCAGGAAATCACAAATAACAGCTAACACTTTCTAAGTACTGACCCGGGCAGGCACAGATCTGAGGGCTTCAGCATAACCCCTCTATGCATAGGCACTGCAGTGATCTTCAGTTAACAGACAAAGCAGGTGAGGCTTAGAGAGCTGACTTGCCCAAGGAGAGACATCTGGGAAGAGGCAGCACTGAGCTTTGTCTGACTCCACAGCCCTGGCGACCGCCTAACAACGTCATAGAACCTCAGATCTAGACGTCCCTTTATCTCAATGAGCAGACACAACATTGCTGTCCTTTAACTGAGCAACCAGTTTTCACCCTCACCTCCTAGGAGAAGAGCGATCCCTCCAGGCACTTGTGAGGAGTACTGGCTAGGTCCAGGGAGGCAGGGCTGCTTCCAGGTGACAATTCCGGCCCTGGGGAGCAATCTTGCTCACCTCACCGGGTCACTCCTACAGTCTGGCACACGCCACACATTTGTGGGGCCTGAGCAAGAGTCTAGAGGCCCACGCATCACATGTCTGAATAGTTAGAAGTTATAAATTAAGGTAACTATTTTAAAAATACATGCTCTATCCTATTGTCGTGACAGCTATTCTTCCACTGTGGCCTGGAAGGCCAAGTGCAAATTTAGACTTTGAAGGAGCTCCTTCCTGGAACAGAGCAACGGGGAAGAGCTAGCCCCAGCTCTGGCTCCAGGCATGGTCCTGTTTTCTCTCCACCCCCAACTCGGCCTCACACCCCAAAGGCCTTGTGTACGTGTGTGGACACCACAGCCTGCACATCCCAGCTCTGTCCACATGTCCTGCAAACAGCTGACTTGGCCTCCCTCAGGCTGGGGAGAGTCACTGCGGGGAGCTGTGTCTTGCCCTGCCTGCTCTGGTCATGGTCCCTGTCCAGCTATCTCTGCCCCCTAATCCATTTGCTGCTGCAGCTAATCCCGGAGCCTGGGATGGGAGAGGCTCAGGATGCTACAGCTCCTGGGGCCACCTGCATGGGTATGCCACTGAGCCAGCTGGGGGCCTGCAGAGGGCACTGGGAGGCAGCCCCTCCCACAGCAAAGGAAGCACCAGGCAAGGCAATGAAGTGTTGAGCTGTTGCTCCAGGCTGCAAATGGGAAAGGGTGTGTGTTGCAGTTGGCGGGGTGGAGGGGGGATCTTATATCCGTATTTTAGGCAGGGAGGGAAGTCTCCTAGGTCATGAGATCACATCTAGCTCACACCTCACCTGAAAATTGCCTCTTAAATCTTATCTTTGAATTTTAAAAATATTGTGATGCGTCTCACTTGGGGGTGATATCGGCTGCAACCCCGCAGGTCAGCTGTGAGGACCAGCAGCATCCACTTCACCTGTCATTAGACATGCAAGTCCTTGGGCCTCACCTGAGCTACTGAATCCGAAACTGGGGAGGAGTCCCTGCACTTTCTGTTTCTGCTGATTCTGATGCTCGCTGAAGTCCAGAAGCCCGGAGGGAGGCGGTTGCGTCACTGATGGTTTCAGAGTCGCGATTCCAGGGGAGCCGTGTTCATTCAACAAATATGTATGGAAACCAAAGCCTGTATTAGGCACTAGTGAGTGGTTCAAGATACAGTCTCTGCCCTTGAATCACGCACAATCCGGCTCAGAATCAGGCAAGTGGACAGATCACCATGCTAGGACGTGACAGATGCTAATACAGGACAGTGTGGTGCAAGAGTGTCAGAGGAGACTTCCCAGAGGCAGTTCTGCCTTCACGGAGACCTGGAGAAGCACTCAGAGCACAGCAACATGTTCCCAGGGACAGAGACTCTCCCCTTGATCGAAGTTGAGTCTGACTCCTCTGAGTCCTCCTCTCAACTAGGCCATGACCTTGGCCGCCATCCTGCCTGTGGTCCACCTAGCCCACTCTCAGCAAAGAATCTGGCCATGTCATCCATGCCCTCACCCCTGCGATCTGGTCACATGCCTCATCCCTCACCCTTGATGGCTAAGCCCTTGGCCTGCCCTTAGCAAGAATGCTGTTAGGCCAGTTTAGTAAGAACCCCTTACCCTTGGAGCTCCTCTTACTAGTTTTCCATCCACTGACACCCTCACTCTGTTCGTTGGCTATAAATCCCCAGCTGTCTTTGTTGTATTGTGAGTTGAGTCCATCTCTCTCCCCTATTGCAGCGCCTGCTACTATAATAGTCCTGAATAAATTCTCCCCTACCAGTTTAACAAGTGGCAGAATAATTCTGCTTTAACCATAGACAGAGACGGAGCGGTTGTGCCAAGGCCCAGAGGAAGGACAGAACATGGCCTGGTCCTTAGCATGGCTCACATGCTGGAGCAGAGTGTGACTAGAGGACCAGCCACGGACGTGACCCTGGGAAAGTAAATGGGGCTCATGAGGCTCTCAGGGAGTTGAGGTTGGTTCTGAAGGAAGTGGGGTACAGGGGGGAGTTTAAAGCAGAACAGTGGCCTGATTAGTCTTTTGTTCTAGAAAGATGTCTCTAGCAGACTGCCTCATGATGAACGGATTAGGAAGCCCAAGCCTGAAGCCCCAAGAGACCAGTGAGGTTGTCCCCAGGGGAGAAGTGGTGGTAGATGGAACTGGAGCAGGGCAGGGGATGGGTGGTAGAGGGAAGTGTACATCTTGGAGATCCATGTGGAGAGGAGGCCTCGCATCAGCATCACCTGAGAATTTTTAAGCATACACTGGCCCAGGTCCACATCAGAACCCCTGAATCAGAAACTCAGGCATCTGTGTGTTTAAAAAGCTTTCCTGGTCATTCACTTGCAGCCAAGGCTACGAATCACTAAAGTAGGAGGTCAGGGGGCTGGGCTTGATGACAGATTAGCAGGGGAGGGCCAGAGTGGTGGAGAGGAAGGGGTGTGTTTGTGTGGTGGGGGGTGGGGGACAGGAGTCAGTGCCAATCATCAGAGATGCTAGTCATGGTGTTTTCAGAAAGCAAATTATGAGACCAGACGGGTCAGTTGGAATCCAAAAGCTTCATCCTCTTCTTTCTAGGTGTCAAGGAGATGCTGGCTTTTGAAGAGACTAAACAGCACACAAATGAACCGTTTGATTAAAGGGGTTGAATTAAGACTCATTTATTCATCTTCAGGTGTTGGGCTCTTCACAAGTATGTGAACTGAGATTCTCCAGTCTGTGGGAGAAGCCTCCCCAAGTAGCAGCCCCCGAGGCCCCTTTCTCAGAAAGCCCACTTGAATACCCCAAGTTTCCCCAAGAGGAAGATGACCAGAGGCCTGGGGGCCTCCCACAGACCAGCATGACAGGCCCAGGGGAGTGAGGGAGGTCATCCGTGCTCTCTACTGGAGGAAATGCATTCTACAGCGGCTCTGAAGTGATTCTCCTCCAATTTCCATTTTATAGATCCTTGTTCTCTCCTCAGCAGGAGGCGGTGTCTCCAACGCAGTCAGGCTGACATTGCAGGCCGCAATTACCGTGCTTGCCCGGCTGAGATTCCCTGGTCATCTCCAGGGACGCTGATAAGTGTCTCTGCATTTATTTCATTGCACAGATATTTATCAGGTGCCTGCGGGGTGCCCATCACAGAGCTGAGTGCTATGGTGGATGCGAATGGATAAGAAGAAAATTCGGGATGGCCTTTCCATCATTCAACTCGCAATGACCCCACAAAACCAATCAATAAACGTTTGTAGAGTGAGGACAAAGAATTGAAATTTGTGAGTATTTAAAGTCCCCCAAATACCCACAACAGAACTATTGTTATAACTGATCTATCTAAAGTTGGTGAGCAGAAGGCAGGAGCGGTTAAGTGAGTTAAATCCACATCAATCATACTAAGAAGTTAATAGATAATGTCTAGAGTTGATAAATCAAGGAGCACAAATAATAAAGCTTTGATGGGAACCACCAGAGAATGAAGATTAAGAGTCTTTAGGTGTCTGGCATTGAAATCCCATTTCTGTTCCTTACTAGCTCTGTGACATTGTACAGACAACTTTTCTATACTTTAGTTTTCCCATCTGTAAAATGGGCATAATAATGGTAGCTGCCACCTAGGGGCTGTGTTGAGCACTAATGGAAAAAAAAAAAGTACATAAAATGTTTAGCACAGGGTTTGGCACATGACAAAAACTCAATAAATGTTAACCAAGTCTAAAAACAAAGAAAGAAAGGTTTAGAAAGTGGTCTCTGGAGAACAGGACAAGGTATGGGAGCAGTTGCTTTTTATTATAAGTGCTCAGAATTAATTTACTTTCTAATTGCATGCACATATCATGTTGCTAAACATAAAATATTAGAAAACATATGCAAACTGAGTCCTTGCTATAGACAACTGGACGTTGACTGAACTTCTCTGGCTTGAGCATCTCCATTCCTGCCCTGTTCAGAGTCCTCCCACTTCCTGGACCCATTTTCATCCTCAGTTTTCACTGCTGCCCACCCAACTGCTCTCAGTAGAGCTGGGTGTCTGTATGCGTTTGTTAGGGCTGCCGTACACAAACTACCAGAAATTGGATGGCTCGAACACGGAGTGTTATTTTCTCACAGTTCTGGCAGCTAGAAGTCCAAGTTCAAGCTCTTGGTAGGTTCCATTTCTTCTGAGGTCTCTCTCCTTGGCTTGCAGGTGGCTGCCTCCTTGCTGTGTCCTCACACAGTCTTTCCTCTGGGTGTGTGCGTTCTTGGTGTCACTTCGTGTGTCCAAATCTCTTCTTATAAGGACACCAGTAAGATTGGATTAAGGCCCATTTCAAGAGCCTCCTTTTAACTTTATGACTCCTTTAAAGGCCCAATCTCCAAGTCACATTCGGAAGTACTAGGGGTTAGGGCTTCATCTCATGAATTTCTGGAGCAGATCCAATTCAGCCTATTATTGTGTCCTTGAGTCACTTGGCCCCCTGAGGCCCAGGAGCCTGTTGCAATGTATTATGAGGCCAAGGGCCAAATATCAGGCGCATGTCTAGGGTGTACGCCATCACCTGGGCCTGCAGGTTGTGGCATCTACCACAGGGTTAGTGGTCCCCGGGCTTCCTTGAAATCCCTCTCAGATGGGTGACTACTCATGGCATGAGGGTCCTGGCATTCAGAGTGCCAGGACTCTGCCACCCCTGGATTGTGTGACTGTGTGTACAAGGCCACTTCCCTTTTCTGAGCCTTAATTCCTTCCTTGATGAAATAAAGAAATCATCTGTCCTAAGAGACTTGAATTCTAGTCCCTGCTCCTCTTCTTCAATCTCTGCAGGGCAGGAAGCGTGAGCTCGCATCTCTGGTGTCAGAAACTGCACAGTGATTTGTGTCCAGCCCAGCTAGAGATGCCTCCACTCTGACGACACAGAGGCAATCTCATTTCACCACTGCTTCGAGATCGGGTGGTCTTGGGAAGCTGGGATGGCTCATTGGGTTGAGCACTTGCATTGCAACCCCAGGGTCCAGGGATCAAGTCCCAGTTCCAGCCTTGGCTCGTGTGGACCCATGTGCTGACCTGGGGTGTGCTTCCCACCTCAGTTCAGTTCCCTCCAGGGCAAGCTTCCCATGTGGGACGCCCCTGGTTCGGCTCCTGCCCAGGCGTGCCTCTCATGTGGGAGGCCCCCAGCTGCTCCAGGGGCACACCTCCCATGCGGGAGGCCCCTGCCCAGTTCCCACCATGTGCAGCTCTGCACCCACCTGTGTGGAATGAAACTATGTCAAAAACTAGTGACATACAACTATGGAGACTACTCTGGGCCCTCCCCCTTCTCTCTCTCTCTCTCTCTCTCTCTCTCTCTCTCTCTCTCTCTCTCTCTCCCTCTCTCTCTCTCTCTCTCAAAAACAATAAAATAAATCTTTAAACAGTTAAAAAGATCGGGTGGTCTCCCCACCTCAGCATCCATCCATCCATCCTTCCTCTGGACATAGACTCTGATCCTCTGTCTGGGTAGGGGTAATCAGGTAACTGGACCTAGCCAGTGAGACTCAGTCCTGGGATTTTTAGTGAAAGTGCTGGGTAAAAGAAGTCAGCTTCCGTTGGCGTTGCTGGCTGTCTGGATAATGTGAACCTGGAGCTACCACCAGGGCCCTGTCACCTGGAGAAGGTAGGCTGCCTAAGGGCAAAGAACATAGAAAAGAGGAGCAGAGTGGAGGCAGTTTCTGGGGCTTGACATCCTTTGAACATCTGGATCTTGCTGTACCTGAAGGCATATTTACCCTGGACTTTTTCAATTAAATAAGGCAATAAATTTCTTTCATTCTTTTTCTCTCTTTGTTTCTTGCCCACATCTTTTTGAGCTGGTTTTCTTTTACTTTTTGAGAGAGAACCATGAACATTGTTTATCTTCAAGAAATTGTTTATCTTCAAGAAATTGTTTCTCTGCCCCTTCTTTTCCTTAGCAAACTCTTCCACATCCTTCAGCATCCCGTCCCCTGGGACCTATTCCATGTGCCCCTCAGCACAATTAGAAGTTCCCCCCTCTCGGCTCTCATGGCAGCGGTACATTCCTCCCTGATACACTTACCACATTACATACAGCTTTTGCAAACTTATCTGGTCAGATCCCTCTGTCTAAATGCTTGTTCTGGGGAAGCCGGGATGGCTCAATGGGTTAAGCACTCACTTTGCAGCACCGAGGACCGAGGATCGAATCCCGGCCCCGGCCCGTGCGGACCCATGTGCTGAACTGGGATCTCCCCCAGTTCAGTTCTCTCTCTGTCTCTGTATCTCTCTCTCTCTCTCTCTCTCTCTCTCTCTCTCTCTCTCTCTCTCTGTCAAAAACAATAAAAAAAAAAATTTAATGCTTGTTCTTCTTTGAACCCTCAGTGCCTGGATCAAGGGCTGACTCACATTTTGTGTTATATGAATGAGGGAGTCAAGGAATATATAATATAACCCGCATCCTTCTGCTGCGGCATCTTTCTGGTTGCTCAGAAGAAATGGAAACCAGTTTGTCATTCTGCTCTACACAGATGAGTCAGTTTAATCAACTACTGGGTGGGGTGATATATTTACTGAGCTAAGTAAATACTAAAACACGATTCCCACTTTAATGCTGTGTTGTCAGAGCTTTTATCCATTTGCTCTGCCTCACTGCTCACCCCTCACGTACTTAGGAAGCTATATGGTGCTGGGAAAGAGGAGACCTAGGTTCTGGTCCCCACTCAGTTTCCTCAATGAACTTGTGGAGTCTCATCTTCAGAATGAAGGGGCTGGACCAAATCAGGAGTTGAAGCATCCTAGACCAGAAAGGTCTGTAGCGACAACTTGGTCTCAACGAGTAATCACTCGGCCCAGTTTGTTGTGTTCATGCAACGAAACAGTCCCAGCGCACCAGATCTTGCAATATTTAAGAGAAGATGAGAGTGTAGGTTTTTATATAAAATGCATGCTTTGAAAAATTATTATGTGGGCCTAGGCTGTAAAGATTCAAGCATTCCCTCTCATACATTGTTCATAGGAATAGAAAAGGATTCAGCCCCACAATAAGGAATTAGGCAGTATCTTTCAAGACTGAAGGAGTGGTTACACTTTGATTTAGCCAATCCTACTTCTAGGAATTCCCCCCTCCTCACCCCCCATCCTTCCCCACCCCACCCCCGCAAAGATTCACCTCCTTCCACATTACAGAACAAGATATGCACAAGGTTATTCATTATGACATTATTTGAATAGCTCAAAATGGAACATAACTCCCCAAAGTTCATCCCTCGGGGACTGTTTGAACCTTGGTTTATTCACACCATGAAGTATTTCCCAACTGGAAAAAAGAATGGGACGATCTCTCTGTATTTATATGAGTGATCACCAGGATCATTTATATGATAAAAGCAAAGTGCAGCACAGTGTATAGAAAAGTGCTCTTCAAACTCCAGTCCCCCAGCTGAGGGCATGGCATTGGCTTTTCTCTCTCTCTGTCTCTCTCTCTCTCTCTCTCTCTGCATTTCTGAAAGTATGTGTGCATGCGCGCCTGCCAGTGTTCAGGTCTCCCACAGTAAGTGGCAGGGACAAGTACTGCCCAGAAGGCTGCTGGCAAACCCAGTGCCTCATTAGAACAGCCTGGGTGAGTCAGGCTATTGTAACTTGGTAGAAAGTGTGCTAGAGTTGGACTCCAACAGTATTAGGTTCTAAAACCAGATCTTCCCCTAACAGCATGAGGACCTTTCTCCTTCCTCCCACCTAATACAGTTGTTATTTGTGTGTTCATTCTTATAAAGCCTTTCTACCGCTAGGCCTTGAGCCCTGTGAGACTGGGAATGATCTGTTTGCCTACTCCTGAATCTCTAGCACTTCTCATAGTGCCCGACCTGTGGTGGGTTCTTAATAAATATCTCTTGAATGAATGACTAAAATGAATAAATAGGCAACGTACATAAAGGCTTAGCATAGTGCTTATGCCTACGCATGTATTCAATTAGAGGTAACAGCCGTTTACTTAATGTTAGGATAATGGTGATTAAAAGTTGTATGACTTTAGACAAATTAATGAAATCCCTGAGCCTCTGTTTTCTCATCTGTATTATGGATGCAATAATACCTATTTCCAGATGTTGTTGTGAGCATTCATGAGTAACATACAAATCACTCAGTGTGTATTTTGACACATAAGGTATAATAGTGGTGGTTAGTATTAAAGAGAAGTGGCATAAAATAAACAGCTGGATCAGGCAAGTTCCTTGATTGATGTTAAAATGTGAAGAGTGTTGCATAAAGAGGCTTTGTCTTGTACCTTTCACTGTCCTCTTATGTCGGGTGGCCGTCGCTCTTCAACAAGTGCTGGTTGAGCAGATACTGTGTGCTGGGCACCATGCCAACTGCTAAGAGTAGCATCAAAAATGAGCAATTAATAAGCATGAGTTTCTTTTGGGGTGATGAAAATGTTCTGAAATTGTGGTAGTGGTTGCACACAACTGGGTGAAATATAATAAAACTCATAGAATTGTACACATTAAGTGGGTGACTGAAGTGTATGCTGTGTGAATTGTATTTCAATAAGGTTGCTGTTTTAAAATAAACAAACAATAGACCTGTGTCTACCACTTCCTACCTGTATGACTTTGGGCAGCTCCACTTCTCTGCTTCAGTTTTCTCTTCTGTAATATAGGAATATTAAGAGAACCTACTCCATAGGGTTTTGGTGAGGACTAAAAAAAATAATGTTTGAAAAATGCTAGCTTAGAGTTTGGTATGTAGCAAGAACTCTATAATCATTGCCATATATTTATTAATATGTAAATGCAAAGATAGAAATTATGCAAGTGATATGGGAAAAAGTGGAAGGCTCTTTACTCCACAGGGCTGGAGCAGGAGTCAATGACGAAGTGAGGGAGGAGGTGATAACATCTGAACTGAGAGAACTCTCACAGAAGGACGTGAAGGGCAGTCCTGGGAGGGGACACAGCATGAGCAAAGGGGGTGAGGCAACATGGATAAGGTAGGAACCTACTAAGCAGTTTTACACAAAAGTGCAAGTCCAGCAACTTGAACTTTATTGTGAAGACAAGGGCAGGGCAACCAAGAGAAAGCAGCATGACAACTTGCATGCCAGAGTGATCCCTACAGTGGGGAAGCTGGATTTAAGAGATAAAGGACTGAAATAGTAGAGGAGTTAGAAAACTGTTGCAACAATTCAAGGGAGAGGTGATAAAGGTTTTAACTTGCACTTTGAGATTAGGGATCAAGGCCAGAACTCCTTTGATCATAAGGGACACTCCCTCATAACTTCGGGGAAAGGCTAGAAGGCAGGAAGCCTCAGAGAAACCCTAGGCGGGTCCAGGCAGGCATGCCAGAAGCCGGGACTGGAATGGGAAAACCAGGAACCAAGGGGGTTATCTTTCAGTTTTCTGTGGCAGCATCTCTGCTCCTTGCATTCCTGCTCCATTGTCTTCTTTTGACTGATGCACTTCCTGTGTGACTCATGGCTTCTGCTTTCCCATAACTTCTCTTTGTAAGTAGCCCAAGAGTAATCTTTCCCTTGATGGCTAGCTGAACTTCTACCTCTTCCCTCTGGGCCACTTGATTCCAATTTCTGAGACAGAACCTGAGTGGCTCTGGTCGTTCTTTTGAACCAGGCAAATCATAGGCCAAGGGCCAGCCCATGGATGAGAGTGGAGGCCAGTCTACAAGGTAGAGAATTTGGCTGTTCAAAGTGTCAGGGTTCTGATAAGGGACTCTTTCTGCAGGCACCTGAAATACATCTCATATAGTAGGCCTAGAGGGGAAGGGATACATTTAAATTTTATTAGGCAATAAAATGAGCATTATTAGGTAGTTGTTTGGATGTGGGAGGCGAGTTGGAGTGGAGGCCAGGATGATGTCAAGCGTTGGCTTGGGGAACTGGGTGATCTCTCAGCTCCGCTTTCCTCTATGCTGTTCTCAGCTTCTCGGGAAGCTTCTCCACTTGATTCAGCCAGGGTCTCAACAGAAAGTGAGTGACTTTCTCGCGTTGGGAAATTCGAGGAGAGTTTAATAAGAACACAGAAGGACAGGGCACAGGATAACCACAAGGGATAGTTCTGTCAGTACCTTAACAGCAGTGTGCTGTCCAGCCCTAGGCCCAAGGATGAGGGGTGGGCTGTTCTCAGCATCCAGACAGGGAGGCTTGCCTCACAGGAGCTGTGGCCTATTGTGGTGGACACAGCCAGCCTGTGGCAATAGGGAGCTGGGGAAAGAAACACCCTGTCCTGGCTGCCTAAGCGCTAACCCCAACAGGACGGCAGAGAGTAAGGAAACCCACGGATGTATTTTACACAGCCTCCCGGGAGCAGAGAGAAGCTCTGGGGGAGACGTCCAGGGCACTTCTCACGGGGGTTTATAACCAATTTTCTCAGCAGTCTGAACTGGCAGAGACCAACCACTACTTTTGCCTAAAAAGCACGGAATTGGAACAATTGTTCTCATTTGCTTGGGCAAGTCAAGGATCCATCTTTGACCCAGTCATTGTAGCAGAAGGGTTTAGCGTGCTTTGATTGGCTAAGCCAGAAGTTGAGGGTGGAGTCAGTTCTGATCCACCCTCCCAGCTGAGATGCGGGAAGGTAAATCCCCAAGGAAAATCAGGGTGTTATTAACTGACCAGATCAAAAGAGCAGATATCCA
>PVKE010020434.1:0-27491 GCA_004027555.1 Craseonycteris thonglongyai | reverse complement strand
TAGGCATCTAACCATGACTATATTGGCTTTTGCTTCAAAGTAAACTCTTTTTTGAGAGAATAAAAGATTTCTATACTTGTCTATAAATTAAAAAGTATATACATTTTTGTTATAAGAAAATATGTGATTTAAAATTTATTAACTCTGCCTTAAAAGGCAGGACATTTGCTACCACTTGCTTTCAAAGCATCATCCTGAGTGAATTTATTGTTCTCACATTCGAAATGTATAGAAACTTAGTCCTTCAAATTTCTTGGTGAGAAGAAAAGAAAATCCTCATTTCTTTGGTGTAATGTTACTTACTATCTGTGGCAGAAACTGCTTCACATTTGCCAGTGCAGCCTGATAGAGACATTTTATTAAGTAAGCATAGTTAATAGGTTATTCACAGCAGGGTAGGGAGGGAAATGTTCTTCCATCTACTCTATTTTAATCAACCAGAAGTTGATAAACTGACAAGCAAAGTTTTTTGTTTTGTTTTGTTTTTTTGAGAAGGGATGTTACTTGTATAAAGGAATGACGCAAATCTTAATTCTATGTAAATATGTCAGGATGAGAAGAAAGTGAAGCAAAGTGTGATATACGGAAGTTCCCATTAATAAAGCAAATGATGAGTGCTCATTAATCAGCTATGTCTTTCTTGTTGGCCAGCTTCCCAATGATAGTGATGGAAAAAATGATGGGATTGGTTGTGGTGGCAGTGGTAGTGGTACTGGTAGTATGGTTTTAATATCTAGTTTGGTTTGACTACTGCTAAATCTTGTATCTTTCAATATAGGTTATTTTTAGGAGACAGCAGATGTTAAGGCCAAAACCCCTATAGCAAGTTTGATACCACACACAAATGAGAACTATGGATATGGAGCTTGTAAGCCAAGTTATCCAAGTGATTACTTAAACTGAGTTGATTATGTTGTTTATTGAAGAAGGTACTTATATTGAGCAAAGCAAAAGTAACATAGCTGTGTGAATTGCTTTGTGAAATTGATTATTTCTTAAAATGTTATGTTTGAGATTTTTCTATTAGGTAACATCTTACAGTAAAATGTAGACTTCATTATTTATATGCTTACCTGATGAATATACATAAAGAGGAAAACTTGATCTTTCTCAAAAATATAAAAAGTTTTCAATGAAGGATTTAGGGTGAGGAAAAACTGCTATATTTCAAACAATAGTGATAAGTAAATGCTTTTTATCTTTGTTATCCCATCTGTAAGAAAAACTATAAATCATACTCAAAGAGGATTTATAAACTCAATCTTTTCTTCCTTTTTGAGTTATAATTCTAGATTAAGGAGCTCTTTCCCACTTTTGAGATGTGTGATCAACTACCATATGTATTAGTTATGGTATTTGCCTATTTAATGTGCAATATATTAATTGCAGCCTCAGGGAAATCAAGAAATAACATCTCTCTGAACTATGCTTAATTTTACATCATACAGAACAAGTGGCTTCATTTGTGATGCCACTGTACATGGTGATAAAATGATTGATTGACTTCTAGAAGATATATTTGAATGTTAATTTAAATTCTATCTCTTAAACATCTGAAAGAACTGAACTAATAATGGTTATAATAACTCTTGGGACAAGAATGAAAGAATTAATGCCAGGATAGCTCAGCAGGTTGAGAGATTACCTTGCAACCGCAAGGTCCAAAGATCAAATCTTGGCCCCAGCCAGTACAAAACTATGTGCTGAACTGCGGTGCACAACTGTAGCCACTGGGATGGTGGTGAAGTTTCTGGCCTCCCATGGGGGAGACCCCCAATTCAGTTCCCACCCAGTGTGGCCCCACATCCACCTGTGTGGAATGAAACTATGTCACAACAAATTATTTGTAACTATGGAGACTATTCTGGGCCATCCCCTGACTCCCTTTCTCTCTCTCTCCCTCTCTCTCTCTCTCACCTTCTCTCAAATAATAAAATAAATATTTAAAAAGAAGTAAAATAATGGAGTCAAATAAATAAAAGGAGGTCACTTGGTTATACAAAGACTGCATGATAAGTTACCTCTTTAACTCTAGATTATGATTTTGAACTGAACATGGTCTATAACTTGTCCTTCATTCCCATTAATCATACCTTGCTGAACTATATCAGTTCTGACATAAAACAATAGTATAATCAGAATTTAGTTCAAAGGCTTCTTTGTTATGGTAGCTAGCCTGAAATTCTTGCTGAATTGTACAGTTACACAAAATGATTAATAGGGAAACAAAAGAAGCTGTCCAAAATGTTATTTCTAGGTGTGCTTCAATTTTCTCTCTATACTGGTTCTTAGAAAAAAATGTTCTTTGTGCAAATCTCAAGAGTCTTGGGCAAAGATATTACCAGAGAATACTGAAATCCATGCACACATATTATACAGGTCAATCAAAAACTAATTCTCCTTCTGCTTAAAGCTAGCATTCAATATGTGTTCATCAAATTCCCATAGCAATATAATCTAATTTACAGCTTTTAATCATACCCTGGTTTTTTTATTTGATCAGTTTTATATAGTATTGTAGACTTATAAAGAATGACAGTATCCTATCATAATACTGTTGTTTTAGTGATAATAAGCTTCCTAGAGCTTATTTTCCATGGAAGTTAGTAGCTGGTAAGTGTATCAGGCTCAATAAAAGTGTCTTGTGAACTTAGTGGAAAGTTGATTCTTTCTTATAGCAGTGCATAACTTTCTTGGTATTAATTTTTAGGAAAGTTCAACATTCTTTTCCATCCACTAAAACTAGATTGAGACAGCATTTATGGATTTTGCAAGATTCAAGATTGGAAAAAGCTTTAAATTATAATTCACTAGCTACTTGCTTTACTCCTTTCCTCAGACATGTCTCTCCTTTGTTACATCTCCACTAAATGATTAACCTCTATAGAGTTGAACACCCCAATGGTGGATAACTCACTACCTTCAGAAATTGCCTTTTCCACTTCTGGGCAATTTTGAATGTTATAAAATTCTTCTACAGAGACAGAATCAGTAGGCTTCACCATTACTTCAAATTTTATTCTCTTGTGCCTATAGTTTCCTTTAGTTCATAAACATTTGTTGAATGTTTAGTTTGTGTCAGACACTATGTAAGACACTGAGAAAGTAAACACAAAAAAAACATTATAAATGATGACCTTGGGAAACAAACTAAATCATTTTTCCCTATGAAAATTCATCAGACATTTGAAGTCACCTACCACATATCCCAATACTGTTATCTTCCAGAGGCTACAAAGCCATCGCTCATCATGTAACATGATTCAAGCCCCCTACTGACTTGAACATTCTTATGGATAAACTCCACTCAACTAATTTTATGCTTAAAATATGTGGCTGGAAGCAGCAAATATAGCCTAATTATATACTGACAGTTTTTCATGAAAGTTGCAAGATTTCAAGATAAAATTAAGTTTCCTGGTATTCATATCACACTAAGGACTTGTTGATCCTGAAGTTAACTAAAATCTACCAAGCACTTACTTCTTCTGTGACCAAAATTTGTGCACAGAAGTTTGGTAACCAAAGTTCAGCATCTCACATGGATTCCAATTAAGTTTCATCATGTTCAGTTCTAACTGTCATAATATTGTTTTATAATGGACCAATTTGGTAAAATGCCTTCTACATTTATTTGGGGTCACTGAAAAATTCAGGCTTTTAGCAGCCTTGCCCTTCTTGACTTTTCATTCTAACTTCTTTTAAGTTAACAATTGTCATTGTTGTTTATGTTCTTTGCACCCAGTATTAGAATAGATGAGAATAAACAAAAAGGAAAAGTATATGACTGAATATTTGCCCCTGAGACACTTATAATGGTTGAGGAGATAGTTCTTTCAAAAAGAAAAGGAGAAATTAGATAGCAATGCGTGATGTTGTACCTCTTTTGAAATAATGTAATGAGCTTAATTTACAGACCAAAAAAAACCAAGCCTGTTACTTTAGAGATGACTGTCAAAGAAGAAAATGGCTTGTTGCATGGTGAAGGCCCTAATTACAATGGGAATATAGAGTAGAGACCAAAGTGGTCTGAAGCAGTCAGAGTAAGATATAGTGGTAACAAGACTGCTAGTTCTAGGACCTAGTAGTCTTGAGCTAGCCATGATAGAAAATGTCACTGTTTTTTACCTTTCAAATTCAGTTTAATTTAAACAGAAAGTTTTAATTGACACCTTTCTCATCATATATTGGAAGAGTAAAATAGATACCCATAATATGAGATACATTCATCATAGCACAAACATGTTCTGTGACAACACATGTTTTCTTAAAGAACTGGCATCGAGGTAGCTTGTAAGTCTTTGTCCTTGGTGAAATTGCTGGTTTCCACATCTTTCTTTATTCAAACTTACAAATGCACATATATATGATGTTTGGAAAATGTTCAGCCATGTAATATGAAAAATAGAGGCATTTATGGCTATAGCTAGGTTTTTTCCGGACAGTGTATATACATACATACATACATACAGGGTGTGCCAAAAAATGTATAACATTTTAAGAGATGTTTTCTATGTATTACTTTTCGAAGTTGAATTGAATTATGGTAGTAACGTATAGTATGACTTTTACTAAAAAGATGGCATTAATCAAATGAATGCTGGAGTCCCCATGCAGCAGGCAGGACAGTCAAAGAAAATGATGGAAGCATGGTTGTGGTTCAAGGAGTGCAAGACCATTTTAAGTGCTATTTGAATTTCTAGAATGTTGTGAAAGGAATGAGTATGCAACAGAATCTCCAACACACCTAACAATCGCCCCCATTAAGAAGTTTGAGACTCATGGTAAATTAAAAAGGCATGCGCAGTGATACAAGTGGACACTTTGGTCAACGTTGTTCAAGTAGTAGTTCACAGTAATCAGAAGTGTCTGGATGCTGATGGCAACCACTCTGAGCACCTCTTGTAACTGCAGAAGTCAAATGTGACTTGCATACATCTTTTGATATTGGTATAGAGAGAGTTTTTTCCTTTCTTAAAATGTATAGGCATTTTTAGCACAGAATGTGTGCACGTTATTACTAGAAGCCACAACTACAAGAATTCAGATACAATTAAATTAACTCAATAATGTTTGTTCAAAAAATAAACGTAGTTTTAAATCTTGATATAGCTTTTTTTATACTGAGAAGTGGCAAAAATGTGTAAAAGGAACCTTCTAAATCCTCCTCAAGGGTTTTCAGTTTCTTTCCCCTCCCATCAATGAGGATATCAGAAAACCATCATTGCTAAAACAGGAATCTTTTCAAAAAGAAGTTGCACTCAGGAAAAGACTGACTTGATCAGAGAGTGCCCCCTGCCTTCCTACACAGCACATTGAGTTCAACTGCTTTGTTTTTCATTAAGAATAATGCTACCTACTTTGAAAAGATTTCGTGTGTAATGAGGTATCTGTATCAAAGATTTTTCTCCCATTCAATGACCCTGCTTTCAGAACAGTTAGAGAGAAATTTGTGGTATAAAATAACAGAAAAGTTATCTGTTGATATATCATGCCTCAATGATGGACATTACAGAAATGAACCTGGGATTTTTCTGGTTAGGCAAAAATGTGAAATGCTGAAAATATCCCTTGATATTTGCCAAAACAAACAAGCAAACAAACAAAAAGACTTTGGCTCTCAGGCTTTGATTTAAAACTGACAGAAAAAATTATGTGTGCAATGATTATCAAAATGCCTTATGTCCTGCAGTAAACAAGGAGGGAAGAAGCTCTCAGAATTTTAGCGTGGCTTCTTTTGCCATACAAAAATATCTTCCTCGGCGTGTTTTTCTAGAACCCATCTACTCATTTTTAAATCAATCAGTCTATCATCTTCTGGGTTGTTAAAATAGGTCTCACTCTCGGAGAAGTAAACTTCGTATCGGTTACTGTTAGTTATAAGAAAGTTCCTAAAGTTTTAAAGACTGTAGAACTTTTTTCTACTTAGTAATAATCTTCTTTAATCCCTTCCTGAGTTGTCAAATCATTGGTTTTGCAAAAGTACTATTTGAGGTAGGGGGAAATACTCCTGGTGTGAAAGTTCAAAAAGCACATCTATATTCTTAGAAAACGTGGCATTTTTGGAAACTGTTCCCGAAGGTGTTGGGGATTTGCACCAAACCTAAGGATTTTATAGTAAATGACTCTCTTTTCAGGGGTAACTTCCATAAACCTAAGGAAGGGAAGGGAAGGGAAGGGAACGCTGTAAAAACCTTGAGCTGATTCCTCCGGACACTATACGCAGGGGTTCGAGGAAACCTCTGGAGACCACAGAGCGCACCGTCTATTTATCTTCAATTTGCTTGTCTGATCTTCAAGTGTATTCTAGATGTCTCCTTACAAGATATTCCGCGGGCTACTGTGGCATTGCCAAACCCCGAAAAGCCCGTCCGCCAGCGCTGGGTCAGACCTCCGCCTGGCGCATCCGAAAAGCCCATAGGCGCCACCAGCGTCGGGGACGCGGAGCGGGCGCTTCTGGCCGAACCCAGCTCCCAGAACTGGGCAGCGTCCGCGGCTCCCGCCCCGCTTTCCCCATTGTCGGCCGTTCAGCGAGCGCCGCTCAAAGGCGACCTTTGCAGACCCGAATTCGCAGCCCCGGGAGCGGGTCAGCCCGCCGCCCAGCAAGCTAAGTTTCTGCTGCACTAGAACCTTCTCAGTCCCAGAGTGGGCTCTGCCCTGGCGGCCTTGGGCATTTTTGCCTTTCTTGGAAAAAGGAGAGAACAGCCTAAAGAACCAGATATGCAGTAAAAGGAGTAACCACGATCGTGACCATTATTAACACTGTTATCATCACCATCACCCTTATCTTCATCACTGTTATTAGTGTGGTCAGGGACTCTAAGCTGCTTGTCCCGGGGTTTGGGTGAGAGTGAAAAGGTCCCCGGCTATGGCAGGTGCTCTTTACGGCTTTTGGCTCGACAGGGTCCATTTTGCCCGAGCGAATGTACCAAGGGAATTTATATGTACCTTCTTCAAAGTAAAACTAAGGTCTCAGCCTGCAACAAAATAAATTTTAGGTCCCGCCAGAGTAGCCGGGACGAAGCATTCCGTGCTCACAGAGGTAGAGAGAGGGCACGTGGGGACTTTTTAAAGATGAGTGCCTCGTTATTTATAGAGAAGGCATGCGTTTTTCTCTTCGATATTGATGAATTACGGATCGCTCCCAAAGCCTGTGTAAAGATGCGCGCGGAGTGCAGCCTGCGAATGTGGCAGGCAAGTCGCCGCCACCTGTGAGAGATCTCACCGCTGTAGCATTCAACAGATGCTTCGGCAAAGGCGCGATGGATGTTGGCTTCGGAACACAGAACTTTGGTGCCCACAGTCTGTTCAGCGCCCGATTGCATTTCAAAACCCTGCAGTGTCTTCCTTCACTGGGGATGGAGGGAATCCGAAGATTCCCCCAAGCCCCGATGGAAGTAAACTGAAAACTTCTTTTTACAAGTTGGGAAACAGAGGCACTGGGAAGCGTGATCCAAACTAAGGAAGGACCCCATCCTTATCCTTGCTTCTTCCCCCTTGCTAATAACTTTTGGAACTACTGTTGCACACAGTCCCCAGAGCTGCCCGCTGCTCCCTTCCCTTGGGCGTTCTGGAAGGTTCGAGCTTCCCTGTTCCTTCTGCCGTTTGGTCCCCAGAACCTGAACCGGAGTTTCAAACTGTCTTCTGTGCTGCGCATCCCACTCCCTTCCTTCTTAGAAGAAGTCTGCCCTGTCCCCCTTCTCGGTGGGAGCATCGCAAACCCTGAGCTTGGTCCTGATGCCTCCGAGGCGTCTTGGCCAAGGCGGCCCCGACCTCCCTTGGCTGAGCTGCAGCCGGGATACCGCAGGCACCGGCCGGGCGCCGGGAAGCCCGGAGAGAGGAGCCCGGCTCGCTGGCTTGCAGCTCGGCTGCCCGTTCGTTGCCAAAAGGGAACTTTGGTGGTTCGCCCCTTGCCCCTCCTCCTTGACCACGCCATGGCAGACCTCGCGCTGGCTGGCCGAGGGCCTGAGGCTCTGGGCTACAGAAATGTGTGCTGCCCGACCTCGGAGCCCCAAGGAGCTGCCTTCAGGGTGACATTCTAAGCACTGAACGAGGGTCCTGTGAGGTCAAGAAGGGAACTAAACTGTACTTCCTTGGGGCATGAAGGCCAAGGGCTGTCCTTACTCCTTCTTGCATTTGGGGTTGGGGACAGTGTGGGAAAGCGGGCCTTATCACAGGACAATGACCTTTGCACACTACGTGCATCTGACTCTGTGCAGGCCTCTGTTGCTCCTGTTTGGGAAAGGGGCCGGGGTCAGAGCCTCGACCGTCGGAGGGCGTGTCAAATCTCGGTGACACTTCCAAGATTTGAGAAGGGTTTGTTGAACTGAAATGTTCAGGATTGTGGGGGGTGGGGGCGTCCGTGTTGGGTGAGGGGTGCTCTTTGAATCTTTAAGGGTGCGTTCTTGAGACGCCACCACCACCACCACCATGACTGACCCCGGTTCCCCTCAACGTCCAGGCAGCCGCCACCATGCAGTTTCGCGCCCCCTGCCAGCAGCCTCCAGAGGCGCCCAGAGAAGGGTCAAAACAGGCCAGGGGCAGAGCCACTCTGAGCGCTGATTGGCCGCGCCTGGCTCCGCCCTTCAGCTCGCTTTTGGCCCAAGAACGCTGTGCAGCTTCCCCCGCACTGGGTAGGCGCTCTGGTGCCTGCCGAGGACGCTTCCTCGGGAGCACCATCCTTCCGACCCGGCCTTGGGAGCAGCACTTCGGTGGCCCGCCTTGGCTGCTCCATGGCCTGCCTGCCCCTTCCCTGCAATTGCGAATGAACTTGTCTTACCTCGGCTTGCACCACGTCGTCGTCGGAGTCGTCGGGATCGGCGTGGAGCTCGCGTGATGGCCTTCGTCCGCTTAGAATAGTGTAGTTAGTCAGGGGCCTCCAAAGAAGAACGAAGACGCGAATAGTGCAGAGGTGCCGGAGGTGGTCAGTTCCTATGCTAGAGTGAGATAGGGGAGCGAAAGCAGCCAAACCCGCCCGGGGCTAGCGGTCGCCCACCGGAGGTCGCCCCGCCGGCGCCTGCGAGCGCGCCGAGCGCCCTCCGTGCCTCCACCGAGGCGTGAGATTGCGGCGCGCAGCGCAGCGCACCCACCGCCACGGGCTCCGCTGGGCGATTGCAGCCGAGTCCGTTTCTCGTCTCGCTGCCGCCGCAGCGACCGCTGCCCGGTCTCCTTCCCGGACGCTTGTGGTAAGTTAGAGCCTCCGCGGCATTGCGAACCGAGACCCCAATGGGTGGGGCGGGGGGCGGGGGGTGCAGAGCGGGGACAGGTCCCGGATGGCTGCAGCCTGCAGGACCGCACTGCCCGGGGCGGGAGGTGTGTGTGCAGGGGAGGGGCGGGGAGGGAGTGGGGAGCGACTCTGAATGCGCACGTAGCGGAGAGACTGGGGTCTCCGGGAGGAGAGAGGCTGCTTAGGTGGCACGGGAGGGGCACCGGAGCCTCCGAGGAGGTTGGGATTCGGGGACTCCGGAGATGAAGGTGCAAGGCAGAGGCGGGGATCTGGAGAACCCCGTTCCCGAAGCCAAGGGGGAAATGGAAGGAGGGTATGGGGTCTCCAGAAGTGAGTGGGGTGGGTGCGAGAGACTGGACGTTGCTGTCTCCTAACAAAGGTCTGGGCTGCGGAGGTTGCCATTGCACTGGGTGGGTACGGGCTACTGTTTTTAAGAAATCCGATTTCGGACAAGTGGCAGGGGTCGTAAGGCGTAGGGCAGTGGGAACTGAGGGGTACAAGGGATCCTCTATGATTCTCATTGAAAAAAAAAGGATCCTAAAATTTTCGGAGGGTCTCAGTGCACCGGTAACTCCGGGGATGTAAACACTGCGGATCCGCCTCTTGGTCTAACAGCTCCTGATGGTCACGTAAGTTTAAGAGGAGCATACACCGGCAGACAGAGAGCCTTCCTATGAGCTCACCTAGGTCACTTGGTGTCCGTGTTACATTCTGAAAAGGATTGCAGAGCATTGTCCAGCGATGCCTCTTACTATGGTTCCTTTACTCCGCGTAACCTGACCAACAATTTTAACAGCTTACCTCCGATATGCTCAACGTGAGAACAGGTTGCCGTTCCTGACGCCACATAAAGTTCCTCCAGTTGCAAATCATGTCTGTGTGTCTTTCTTTTCCGCGCCGTGGCCTTGGCCTTTTGCTTCCTGTTGGGTAATATGAGACCTGAGGTGACAAACATTCGGTATTCTGTTCGAGACCCCTTTATTTTAAGTGGCAGGCTCTTCCATTCAAATTCAGAAGGCTGTGTTTGGCACTTAGAGAATATCTGATTTGGTCGAGAATCACTGCCAACACTGCACAGATTCTTCATTAATATTTATAATCACAAGTCCCATGCAAAGAAACCTCTGATTACTGAGCCGCTAAGTGCGTAAGACCCTCACCACAGACCTTCCAAGCAGGCTGTCCGAGGGAGCCTCACTCTAGGAGGAAACAACATTGAGCTACAATGATGGGAGTTGGGGGAGACACTGTCCAGTGATTAACCTCTGAGCTCCCCAGTTTGCAAACAATTGTTTCCTCACATACACAGAGGTGCAAAGAGACGTCTAGGTTCCAGAGTTCAAATTTTGATTAACAAGTTCTTCTCCATATCAGCCATTCTGACCATCAAAATATTTACATGGTGTTAATAGAAACAAAGTAGCTGTGGCTGACTACGTATGTGTAGACAGAGTGAAAAAGGCTACCTGACGTGCCCCACAGGGAGGTGGGGGGGGGAATGATTTCTACCATGATCATTGCATTTCTTTTGCAGTATTTAACTAACATCAACTATCATCCTTTCAGAAGAATATAATTGCTCTGCACCGTGATACCTTGATCTTTGGGAGTCATTACCCCCACCCCATGGGTGGGAGGAATACAATATTTTTTTTCTGTTCTTTGTGGAAATGCATTATAGAATATTGAATTACGTTTTTTTCATTCCCTAAATATGTTCTTCTGATCCTCTGGGAGAGGAAATAAACTATTTATTTATTTCACCTGCATGATTTCTTTCCTAATAGCTTTTATCATCTACAACAAGCCCAAGGAAAGTCCTGAAATTCGGAAGGTGAATAAGGCTTGTGATTGCAATGTCAAGGTAGGATTTGTGGTGCTTAAGCCAACACTAACAGTGATTTTCTACTGCGTCATCTAGAGAGGGTTATTAGCCCTTCTATGCTTGCTTGAGGAGTCTATAACTAGAGCTGTCATGGATGATACAGGTTTTGGTGCAGGATGAATTCATGAGAAGAGAGGTGAGAAGTGACATTTTTGAAAACCTCCTGGATGCCAAGCATAGAGCCAAGAACATAACATACATACATAATTCCATAGGGTCTTCATAACAACCCTATGAAGAGGAAGATATTCCTATTTTACTGATGCCATTGGACTTTTTCTTTTCATTTCTCAAGGTATTCTTCTAGATTCTCTTAAGGCAGTGGAGTAAGAAATATTTCTTTGTACGTTTAAGGCTGGCTACCCGGGACAAACATGTTTCTTTCTGTAGCAATGTCATTGAAGTCTGAAAAACCTCACATTTCTGACATATGTTGGGTTAATCCATTACGAGTTTAAGCAACATGAGCATCTTGCCCCACAGTGGTTTGCAGATGATAGATTTCTCCTTTGGAAAATAAATTCTAGAATCCTGTTAGATTTGCAGGATTATCACTATTGTTTGGAATGTAATTATTAGTCATACTTCTGCATTTAGCTGGTAAATACCTAATTCCAAACAATAATCTGAAGCCTGCATCAAACCTCAATTCTTTTACTATTTCATTTATTTTCTTCAAGTAACATTTATTTCTCTCCAACTAACAGAAAGACAAAAATTAAAATGCAATTTGAAGGAGAGTTTATTAGTACCCAACATTAACTGTCCTCAGCTAGTCTTATTAAATTGTTCAAGGCCTGAGATGGAAGAAATGGCTGCTAGCTCACCTCACTAGCAAATGAACCCCAAGTTATAATGGCTCCAAAAGCTCCAGACTATTATTTGGCCAGTATCATTAAAGAATCTCTTAGCAGCTTACCTTTATAGCCACGGAATACCTCACAAAATGAGAATGTACAGTAGTTTTATTAAGATTATTTTAGTAGACCATCTGGTAAAGCTTAGTGTTGTCTAGCAGAGGAAATAGTAAATTATGTCTCATGAACAACCTGAATAGTCAAAAACAAACTAGGAAAACTTGACCATAGTTGGGGTTAATAACACAGAGTGTAATATAACAATATATGTTAACATGTTATATATTAATATATTAACATAATAATATATTAACTTCATCTGATTGTTGGAGTATTAATATTACATGAATATTAATCATTAAAAAAATCTAAATTAGTGCACAAAGTCATATTTATTATTATTATTATTAATTTGTCACAGTTCCAAGATACCTGTTATTTCATCTATAGCTTGTATACTATTGAATCTCAGAACAAACTGTTAATTATCAGCTTCATGAGTGTGATGTCACCACTTACATGGTCTAAATTGAAAAGCACTAGAAAGACCTATTGGTCCCCAAACTACTAGCCTTCGTGGTCTTCCAGAGCACTTAAAATTCTATATTCAGGAATTTCCTTTTTTAATTTTAGTCATCATATACTTTATATAAACATCCACTTAGAAAGATAACATTTTTATCATGACCTATTAATAATTAAGTGTAACTTTACTGACAACTATCAGAAAACCTTTAGAACTGCATTGTCTAATACAACAGCCACTAAACACATGTGGCTATCTAAATTTAAATTTAACTTAATTGAAATCTAATAAAATTATAAATTCAGTCCTTCAGTCTAGCAGATCATATTTCAGCTACTCATCAGTCACATGTCGTTAGGGAATACCTATTGGATAGTAGAGATATAAACGACCTCCATCCCTGCAGAAAGTTCTGTTGGATAACAATATACTAGTGTAGGCACCCTCAGCTTTTACACTGGACACTTTCTTCATCTCCTTGCCTGCACCAAAACTGAGATTTCTGCTACTTGGATTAATCCTACAGAAACTTTCCTATTTTCTCACAGATCTCTCAAGTGGAGATATTAGTAAATTAATTTTTATCCTCTGTCTTTCCCCCACTTTATGAATCTTGTTACTCCTTCATATATAAGGGCTTAAAGTTATTGTTGAAACTCTCATAGTGTTTTTTTTAACTTCCAATGCTCTAGAATAAGTTACTTCTACTTTTATTTAAACAATCATTTATTGAAGTTTACATTATTCCAAAATTTCTTTCTTGTCTCTGATGTCTACACCTTAACTGAACTTTTTGGCATTTGTCTCTTTCTTACTGGTCATTTTTGATCTTGCCATTCTCTGGAGACTTCAATATCTATGAAGATTGCCAAATAAAAGTCTAGCTTCAAAATTTCTTGACCTCTTTTTTTTCCATTGTTTTCGAATTTAGGCCCAGGGACTCACCTAAAATACATCAATTTCTAAACTCTGAAGATCAGAACCACTGCCCTCAGATTATGCCATTTGGTACCCCCTTTACCTCTGCTTCCCTGGAACCTACTCCTCAACCTCATCAATGTTTCCTGGGCTCTTCCAAAAGCTTTTACTTACAATGCCCTCTCTTAGCTTCCCTTCATTTTCTTCCTGGCTGCACCTTATGCCAACCATACCAATGTTTCTCATTATCATCCAATACACACTCCTCATTGCCTTTCCACTGACCCCAACTTTTACGTCCACTATTTTGGATTAATCCATCTTATTTTCTATGATTGTTGAACATAGTGGAGAGAACTAATACTGTTCATAGTGGACCCTAAATACTGTTCAGCAATCTTTTTTTTTTTTAAAGATTTATTTTATTGATTTTTGACAGAGAGAAACAGAGACAGAGACAGACAGAGAGAAGGGGGAGGGCCCAGAGCAGTCTCCATAGTTGACGTTAGTTTTCCATATAGTTTCACTCCACAGGTAGGCACAGGGCTGCGCAGGGCAGGAACTGGGCCGGGAGCCTCCCACATAGGTCCCGGCAAGAACTGAACTGGGGGCACTCCCCAGTTCAGCATGTGGGTCCACATGGGCCGGGGCCGGGATTCGATCCTCGGTCCTCCGTCCTCGGGGCTTCAAAGCGACTGCTTTACCCGCTGAACCATCCCAGCTTTCCCATGTGAGATTTTTATATGCCAATGTTATTAGAATATTTTAACTCCCTTTCCTACGTTGCTAAACATGTGCCATAGTTCTGTCACTCTTCTCAACTTCTCTATTCTACTTTCATATTTCCTAATTTTAGCAGTGTTACCTTCACACTGCAGAGAAACATAAGCTAAGAATATATGTAAGGAAAATGCCATCTTTAATACCTTATCTGTCCTCTAACTAGACATTATTACTCCTATCCTTATTTCTTTTGCTTCATTGCAGAAAAATAAGTACCCCTGTTCTTCTCCAAAGTTAACTTCATCTGTGCACTGGATTCCATATCTTGAAGATTTCATCCATGATATATTCCTCTGTAGTATCTCAGAGGGGAAATAAGGCTATTTATTCTGTGCAGAGGTCTGAAAGTGGAGTGACAGAAGGGTCATTAAAAATCATTGATCAGAGAGATTTGAAATGTTGCCCAATTCCATTTGCCATGTATTACCTTTTCACACAGCCATCGGGATAAATAATTTGATAGGTATACTTGGAAAAGGGGTATTGTAAAAAGTAATTGTCAGTTTTTTTATTTTACTGATCTGAACCCAGGTATTATAGAAAGATTGTTTCAGAGTACAATACTGAAACTAAAGTTGATGCAGTATTAAAAAAATTCTGTACCCTTAAAGATTTTTTTTAAGTTGGGTTAAATAACTACACACCAATTACTTCCACTTGGTAATTTTATTCTAATGACACAAAACTATGATTTGTGACTCAACAATAATTTATTACTAGAAATACTAGAATAAAATTGTAAATTTCCTGTACAATGATATGAACTCCTCTTCCCAAACCTATCTAAATTCTACCTGCTCTTCAAGGTCTGGTTCAAGCTTCAGCTCTTGTATAAAGTTTTTGCTGACTAACCCATACATATGGAAACTTCTTGCTAATAGTAGTTAATCAACTAACATATCTTGATTGTGTGGATATATATACAAGGGCTGTCTGCAAAGTATCCAACCATGTAACAATTTTTGTTATACTGACAATGGCTGGATTGTTTTCCAAATGAGATAGATAAATAGATAGATAGATAGATAGATAGATAGATAGATAGATAGATAGATAGATTCCAGTGGTTAAAGTAAACATGAAAGAAGATAAAGGAAGAACTGAAATAGACTTTTAGCCCACCTATATAATACGTTTTAGGAACTCAAAGTATCTAACAAAATTAAAGATTTCTTTAAAACAATTTCAGGTAATCGCTCGCAATATACTAGAGCAATTAAGTATTTATAAATCAATCTTAAACTAGTTTAGCTAAAGCTTAGTCCAATCACACAATTATATATATATTTTCATTTCACAGTGAGTTATACTATAAAATATACCATGTTATGAAATACACTGTATATGAGGGAGACACCCCATTCTATGGGCCGCATATGTGTTGCATAAAGATATGATCAATGATTAGGATCAGTTCTACATTCTGTCTATAGAATTTCCTTGTTATTTAGCCTTTAGTTAGCAACCTCAAAGGTCTATACACATTTCATGCTTTAGATTGATGGTTCAGAGTGAAGATGAATTTTTCTTTTTAAAATAACAATTCCCAGATGCCTTTGCAGATAATGAATTTGTAAACAAGAGTTTTATTGCCTCATTTCTATAATGGGATAGGAAATCAGAGATTACTATTAATGAATTGCTTTGAATGATAAAATCATGAATCTATTAGATTTTTTTATCTTAGATTAGAAAAACAGTTAAAATTAATTTAATGCTTTGTGGCTTGTAGGTTGATTGTTCTGTCTTTTTTTTTTTTTTTTTTTTGGTTAGTCACTGAATCCTAAAGGACTAGTAGGCCCATATCTTATCTTATTAAATGTAATGCCAGTCTAAAATAGTTTCAGAGAGACGTTGATAATTTTACTCTTAGTAAAAGTAAAACCAAAAGGATCTGATAGCTCTTCAACAAATATTGTTTAAAAACCAAGTTTTAAGAAAGCAGAAATGAGCTGGTTTCTCAACAGAATTATTTCTTTAGTTCTCTCACCATGTGCCTGTACCCATTCTAAAAATCACAATACAAATAGAATAGAATTTACGAGGTATGGTAGAATGATAAGCACCAAAACTACTCATTAATACAATGAGTCCCCTCCCCCTTTGGGAAAGTATCTTTTACTAGGCTGATTATTTCTTTTTAAAAATATTTTTATTATAGCAAACTACATATAACATGAAATACACATAACATTAAATTAACCATTGTAATCATTTGTTTATTGTCTTTGACAGAGAGAGAGAGAGAGAAAGAGAGAGATACAGAGACAGAGAGAGAACTGAAATGGGGGAGCTCCCCAGTTCAGCACATGGGTCCGCACGGGCCAGGGCTGGGATTCGATCCTCAGACCCCGGCGCTGCAAAGTGAGCGCTCAACCCACTGAGCCATCCTGGCTTCCCCTGTAACCATTTTTAAGTGTGCAGTTCAATAGCATTAACTATTCACATTGTTGTGCAACCATTACCACCATCCATCCCCATAACTCTTTTCATATTGCAAAGGTAAACTCTATACCCATTACCACCCCTTTCTCCCTCCCCCAGCTCCCCATTTTACTTTTGTCTGATACAATGATTCTTGCTCTCCAAAATCTTAAATAAACAAGTACAGATTCATTAATTTTAAGGTTCATTATCTTCCTCTCACTGGATAACAGTCTACCTCAATTTTTCCTGTTTTATTTCAAAACCTCAGTTAACAATCTAAATACTTTGTAAGTACATTTTAAAAGAGTTCTTTATCCATGTTAATCTGCCAAATTAGTCAACTATAAACTGAAGGTGAATTAAAGGCCTTCATCTTCATCTTCATAAATCATATATATAAAATGAGAGAGTTGTACTAGGTGAGTTTTCTGTAAGGTCCTTCAAACTAAACTCCTAGCTATAAACAAGAATACAAAAACCTCTAAAGTTAAATGACTTATATCCTTACAGTTGCAAATACTGAGACACAAATTATATTAATATATAAAATGGAGAAAAGAATATGGAAAGAATACTCACACATGTGATCACTGAAATGAAAATAGTCAAATTTAAAAGTTAAAAACATTAAAAATCTTAGAAGATAATACTTAATTTGATTTTTTTTTACCTTAGTTTTGAACTTCACTTTATATGATTACCATTTTCAGAAGAACAGCCAAATTTGTTGATATCCATAGTGGATAGCTGAGTCTTTTTGATAAAGAGTGAAGCAATAAGACCCAATAAAAGTATATTTATTTCTGTAGCATAATACAGAATGAATTTATGATAACATTTATACTGTCAGACAATTTTTAAAATAGTCTACCTTTCCTCCCATGTTTCTTTACTTTCACCTGATAATTGAAACAATGTTTGTTCATCTGTCTTGAAGTCATTCTTAAATCACCTTTCTCTACTCTCCATTAAGTTCATCAATAGAACTTCTGAATTATCTTTAGAAAATGTTATTCAGATGTGCCCTTTTTTTCATTCCCATTGTGATTATAGAATCTTAGAATTATTGCTTTAAAGCTCACTTCAGACAACTCCCTAATTTCATATTTGAGCTCTACACATCTCCCACTCTCACCGCAATGACACAAAAGAATGCTATCAAACTCTCAAGCAGAGCATTTACAAGGTTAACAGTAACTATATGCCAATGTAGCTGTCAAATATCAAGATGAAATAAAGACACTATAAGGTGCCTCATGAAGTAATGAGCTCTAGGTAATGAGGGACATTAGGAAATGACTTCAGACAGTCTCATGCTTAATTCAGAGGATGATGTACTCTCTTATTAGGGCAATGGGTTGGGAAAAGATGAAGGGTATTATGCAGACAGCAAAGCCAAGAAGCAATACTTAAAATTCTAATTTGATATGATTTTGTATGTTCAGTGTAAAAAGACTATTACCCATATTAAAAAAAACAAATAATATCTAAGTTGACAACCACAAACAAAAAAAGACAATACCAGAATTTGAATTTCAAATTTGAAAGAAAATGAAAACAGACATTCTTTGCACCACTTAATGTGGCTCTTAACACATTGTATTATATTTTGTTGTTGTTGTTTGTCTTATATATTTCAGGATCTCCTATGTGCCAGGCATGGTGTTTAAAGTTTTATATGTATCATAGCGCTTGTTAATTTGAGCTTTTTTCTTTCCTATTGGCTCATGAATTAACACAGGATGAAATTAAATACTATTCATGTTTATATCTCCACTCCAATTACTCTCTGCGTACATCATTACACATTGTGAGTTTTTTAAATATGTATTTTCTGAATAATCAATATATAAAATCACACAAACACTGTGGAAAAGGGTTTTTATAGAGCAAATTTAGAGGTAAATGACTGGGGTTTTGGTCTTTTATAGGCCTCTATGTTCTTACCTGTTAAAAAAGTAAATCATACTGGATGGTTACTAAGATCATTTTATACACTACAATATTATGAAAATACAAACAATTTTCTTGTTCTGAAAATACACTTCAAATAATAATGCTCAGGTAGTTGATTTTTATAACCTAGAAGATAATGGTTATGACTCTTCAACTACATAAGAAATCCTTAAACTAACTAAAGCCAATTCTCAGTTAGAGCCTTGACCTTTTTCCACTCACTTCAATGCTCTAAATTTGAAAGGATTCATTATTTAATGAGAATTGAATGAGTAAAAAATGTCTCTTCATTTTGTGATTTATTTCTTAAATTATGAGATCATTGGCTACCAATAACAAATTAAACATAACCAGTTTTAGGTGATTTAAATTAAACTGTCTGCAGTTACAAACCTTCACAAGCATTCATTAATATTTTGCTGAATATCATTGCCATCAATGCTTAGTTTATGATTGAGTCTCATTAAAAATCATCTTATTCCTTTAATGCATTCTCAGATTTAGTTGGCTACATACTGTAAGCTACTACTTTATAAAGGGTTCTAAAAGAAAAGGAAATTGGTAGACAAATGATTCATCTGAAGACCTTTAATTATATTCCATATGATACCATCCTCCCATACCCCCGCCCCCCAGTATCTTAACCTTTCTTTTTTGAGGAGCATTCAATTTAGTATATTTGTACATATTTCCATTTGTATTCAGAACTCTTGAGTCTTTGAGGGTGATTCCAGATGGTAAGAAGGAAAAACAGAAAGGTCATTTATTGCTTTTTCATGAGCTCACAATGTTCTATTTTGATTTCTAATTACTTTTTTATAAAAATACTATCTAATCCCTCTACCATGTTCAGTAAATCTAAAGTTGTGCCATTTGTGTGGTATAAAATAATTTCAGAAGAGTTATTTAAACTTTTGTCATCAGCCAGATTTTAACCTGTAGTACTCAAGCCTACTCTAAATCTAGCTCAGGAATCATGTAGATTTTTATCATCATCCTCATTTAAGAAGTATTTTTTGAAGCTGAATTATAGCTGACATTGGGAAAACATGCCAGAGGATACAGCATTTTTTCATAAGGTCATAGAACTATCAAGGTGGTATTGAATTAACATTTTTTGCTTGTGATATGGTTCCTACCATGAAGGAACATACATTTGGTAAGATAAAGTATATAAACATGTAACAAAAATCAAGTCACTATAAAGTGAAGTACTAAATTATGTGCCGTGTACAAATGAAGAGAGAGAAACAATGGAAATTTATTGGAGGAGATAAGAACTGAACTGGAGTCTGATGATAGCTATGGTTTGAATTGACAGAAGAAAGGGTGTGGGGGGAAGTCAGGATGGCTCAGTGGGTTAAGCGCTGACTTTGCAGCGCCAGGGACTGGGGATCAAATCCTGGCCCCGGCCCATGCGGAACCATATGCTGAACTGGGAGCTCCCCCAGTTCAGTTCTCTCTGTGTATCTCTCTCTCTCTCTCTCTCTCTCTCTCTCTCTCTCTCTCTCTCTCTCTCTCTCTCTCTCTCTCTCTCTCTCTCGTCAAAAATAAATAAATTAATAAATAAATGTTAAAAAAAAGGGTGTGGGAGGAGGTTCACGTTTCACAGTTTGGAAAAAGTTAAATTAAGAAGTAATTACTAGGGGTAAGATAGTGGTCTTTGATTTAAACATATTTAAGATAATGCTGAAATATGCATCATCCAATACTCTTTAGATAGCTGAAAATATGATATTGGGTATTTGAAGACAGGTCAAGCCCAGAGATGAAAGAATTTGGAGTAATCCATACTACTCTGATTTAGCTGTATTTCAAACCTTATAAGGGAGAAAATGTTGTACAGAGAAAATAACAAAGGTCCAAACTTTAATTATTGATTACTCATTTTTATATTAAATGATTGGTAAGGTTCAGCTCTATGCAAGGCATTTGAATGAGTACTCTAAGGCTTCCCAGAAGGGAAATAATACTTAGTTCTCATCTCCAGTAGTCTGGATTCTGGTTGGAGTACCAGACCTTGAAATCATCACATTAAGTGAAATAAGTCAGAAAAAAATCAAGAACTATATGACTGCAATTATGTGAAATATAAACCCAAAAGCAAACAAAAACAAAACAAAACCAACCAACAGACAAAAAAACCTCAGGGACACAGTCAATAGTTTAATGGTTACCTGGAGGTAAGCAGGGAGGGGACATCAACTATAAGGAGAACTGACTGGGTGATGAACACATAATGCAATACATAGATAATATATTGTGGCATTGTACACCTGGAAACCTCTGTCATTTTACCAACCAATGTCACTCCAGTAAATTTAACAATAAAACAATCTACATAAATGATTTGGCAGAAAAAGGTTATTGTTAAACTTAGAGAAATTTTAGAAGGAAGAATAAATTAAAAAGAAATTGTATGAGATTAAAATCCTGATATAAAAACCTCTTTGACTTAATGCCCAGAGAAGGAATATGAATTTAGATAAACTCTCTCAGGAGCCATTTTTACTGTCACTTAAACATAGAGTGACCAAATCTCTTTTTAACTGGCAAAAAATTTCAGACGGATAATATTTTCATTAAAAAATTCCATGAATCTGGAGTTTTATGCTCAGTCCTGTTGCTGTTAACTTGCTTAAAAAATTAATCGGCAAACAAATTCAGGACCTTGTGTTTATCTAGTAATGGATTGTTAGTTGAACAACAGAAATAGAAATACTTAAGATACTTACAGGTAGAAATACTGCAAATTATTTGATATTAGCAAGCCCTTAGATATCTGAATTATAACTTGACTTGTATTGCAAGTATGTAAATGATGAACTGTGGACTTGATTCTTAAATAAAATCAATTGTCTGAATATCAAGTGACTGTTAGTCTGCAACACCAAAAGAGTCATTCATTTTTAATGGTTAATTTATGGACCTTGATATTGTCAGGAATGTTAGGAAAGTACTTTATAATTTCCAAATGCGTGGATGACATGATGAAAGCAACAACACATTAAGAACTAAGCGTTTTAATGAAACAATAGAGCTAAATTATACTGATAATATGTGTAATAGACTTAATATTTCTTGTGGGGGGTTTTTTGTTGTCGTTGTTTATTAAAAATGTATTGGGGTGACAGCAGTTAGTAAAGATACATAGATTCCAGGTCATAGAACAATTCTATAATACATCATCTATGTGTTGCATCATGAGTTTGCCACCCAGAATCACCTGTTTTTTTGTTTTTGTTATTTTATCTCCCACACCACCATAGTATTGCTTGTGTTTTACACCTGAATAATTCAGGCATAGAGAGAGTCCCTGATATGTTGCAGGTCACATAGCTAATATTTGACAAAGCTTAAAAAGAGAACCCAAAGCTGCTAATTCTGAAATCAGGTTCTCTTTCACCATGGTCCACTGTCCCTTGAAGGCTATGTGGTCTATTAGATGAAAGCCTTTAAAAATTGGACTACATTATACTGTCCTTGAGAATCTTGCCGTGCTTAATAAATTCAGAGTGAACAGAAAGTGAATTTACATTGTTTGCTTCAATAATTAGAAAGTTACTACAAGGGTGTGAATACTTTTCAAATTATGACTTTTATTCTTACTGACACGCAGGTAAAAGGTATGTGTGTGATATGATATACATTCCATATATATTCACAACGAAAGAAAAAGAATTGTGTGAAAGAGAATAGGAGTATTTTTGAGGTTTAAATTAGATGACTGACCAGTTGACAGGCCATGTGCACATATTTATGTTAGCCTTTCTTTCTTAATTTGTTGGAGCAACTGAAGTCTGAAACAGCTCAAGGCTGGATGCTTCATTTCTATAAATTATATATCTGTTAAAATGTATAAATCCAAGCATGAGTCACTAGCTACAGAATTCTAACTTTAATTTATTATGTCATTTTAATAACAAAACAGATGGATGACCTTCATGTGGTTTTGAAGACAATGAATCA
The DNA here is from genome assembly GCA_004027555.1 of Craseonycteris thonglongyai. Classification (NCBI taxonomy): domain Eukaryota; kingdom Metazoa; phylum Chordata; class Mammalia; order Chiroptera; family Craseonycteridae; genus Craseonycteris; species Craseonycteris thonglongyai. The sequence continues at coordinate 4,944 of PVKE010020434.1, read as the reverse complement.
GTGAACTACAGAGTATGTAAAAGATGTAATCATACATAGCATGAATAATCAAATGAGTTCAATGGCATGATATAAAAAGTAAAAAGTATATTTGATGGAATGAAGTCTATTTACTTTTGTGATTCTTCTTCCATTATTCACTTGCATGTATATTTTGCATATATTGAATTGATTTAAAACCAAATTTAAAAAGTCCAATATGTTGTAAGCAAATTTTAAATAGTTATATTTCATTTAGATGTGCATTAGGGGAAACAGTAATGATAAGAAAATCCATAGCCTAAGAAAATTTTCAATGTACATGTTGAGTGACTTCAATTTTCTATTCATTCATCTTTTTGTCAGAGCTTTTTAAAACTATACTATTACAAAAATTGTTATTGATATTTGCCATTCAATCTAGTAAACACAAATCAGAATCTTTGAAGTAGGAGGTTATTCAGGGAATAAATTATGGGTACCTCTAGTAAAAAGAACAGAGGAAAGGAAAATAATTTTAAAATATTGAACTCCCACCATGTCCTTGTCAGTGCATTTAACAACAATGTACATTAATTAACTCATAATTTTCACAACAACCATAATAAATAGATAATGAAGATATAGAGAGGTGAAGTCATCCCCAAACACATAAGCATTATAATATGATGTAGAGCCAGGAATCAAACCCAGGTCTGCCTGACTACAAATGTTGTGAATACTTCTTCATTGCACCTTCATTAACAGCCTTAAGTTTTTTTAAATATGCCAAGTACTCATGCTTAAAATATACTCTCAGTATAACATTTACTTAGACACTGACAATGTTCTCAAAGAACTAAATAAATAAAATACAAGTAAAGAAACACCAATTATATGTCAGCTTCTACAAATCAAGTGTGTGTGTGTTTTCCAATGAGATACCACCTCACACCTGTTAGAATAGCTATAATCAACAACACAAGGAATAACAAGTGCTGGAGACGCTATGAAGAAAAAGGAACCCTCATACACTGCTGGTGGGAATGTAAATTGGTACAACCACTATGGAAGGCTGTGTGGAGACTCCTCAAAAAACTAGGAGTGGAATTGCCATAGGACCCAGAAATCCCTCTCTTGAGTATCTACCCAAAAATCCTGAAAACCTTAATTCACAAAGATATATTTACCCCAATGTTCATTGCAGCACTGTTCACAGTGGCTAAGTCGTGGAATCAACCAAACGAGTCCTCTGATAGATGACTGGATAAAGAAGTTGTGGTAGATTTACACAATGGAATACTGCTCAGCAATAAGAAAAGATGAAATACAGTCATTTATGACAACATGGATGGACCTTGAAACCATCTTATTAAGTGAAATAAGTCAGACTGAAAGAAGCAAGAAACATATGACCTCAATTATAGGTGGAATATAACACTGAAAGTAACTAAGAAACAAAAACTCATGGACACAGTCAATAGTTTAGTGGTTACCTGAGGGTAAGGGGGGAGGGAGGTAGGTGGAAGAATTGGTGTGGGGTAGGAAGGGAGAATCAAATACATGCTGATGGAAAGTGAGCTGATTCTGGGTGGTGAGCACATAATGTGATGTATAGACAATGTAATGTAGAAGTGCACACCTGGAAATAATGTAATTGTTACCAAGCGATGTCACCCCAATAAATTTAACAATGAAAAAGAAAGAAAGAAAGAAAGAATGTGTATGTTTTCAAATATCTTAATTCATTTTGAAAGGTGAAGGAATTATTACTTATGAATAGAAAGATGTGTGAAAAATATTATCTAGTTACAGTAATTGGCAATTAAATAGGAAAATAGAAAAAATGAATCATATCATTTAATAAAGACCAGACACAAATTATTTAATTAGAGGTTTTTGTGACTAAGAGTGTTTGGAGCATTTAATATAAACAATAAATAAAGTTTTGTGAAGTTGGTGTTTAAGATTAAATGAGGAGTGTTGTTATATTTGGACTGATTAATGTTATCTATATACTCTTTACCATATAGTAAGCAAGTGTTCTAAAAGTAGTGTGAGGAATAGTTTAAAGAGCAATTTAGGGGAAGCCAGGATGGCTCAGTGGGTTGTTTCCAAGTATTATTCAGAGCAAAGGCCTATGGAGTATTCAGAATGTCACAAGTTTTTAGCTGTAAATCTGTTTTTATTTTATTTATTTATTTTTATTTATTTATTTTTTGAACTGAACTGGGGGCCTCACCACATTCAGAAAGCACACCCCATTTCAGCATGTGGGTCCACCTGGGCCGGAGCCGGGATTCGATCCTCGGTCCTCGGGGCTTCAAAGCGAGAGCTTAACCCGCTGAGCCATCCCGGCTTTCCCTAAATCTGTTTTTAAACAACAATCATTAGCTTTAAAATATATTTTTATGGAGTGCGACCTGATTCTGGGAGCTGGGCACATAATGCGATGCATGGGTGATGTGATGTGGAGTTGTCCATTGGGAAACTGATTGTTACCAACCAATGTCACCCCATTAAATTTAACAATAAAATATAATAATATTAAAAAATATATATATATTTTTTTAAACAAAAGTCATTAGTTGTATATATGCTGGTACAATTTAAGCAAAAAGAGAGATGAGAGAAAGATATAAGCTTTCATAGTAAAGTGGTAAAACCTCCCAAAATAACCATTCATAAATATCAACTATGAATATAAAAGTTGAAATGAAGTATCAAACACAATATTTGCCCATAATAAAGAAGGTATGGAGTTGCTTCAACTTGACAATTTATTGCATACTTAGAGACTGGAAATTTTTCTAATCAGAGAAATAACTGAAAGGTATATTTTGTTGTTACAATCAATGATTATAAAAAGTGTCATCTCAAATAGAAAAGTTTGCATTATTCTGATTATACATAAACACTGAATATTTGCTGATATGAGGTAAAGGGCACATAAAAGTTGAACTTTAAGCGTATCTTATTCAATTAGAAAAAAATTTTGTAATGCCTTAGTTGTCTTGCCATATTTATTATAGTTTCAGTTTTCTTATTAATGTTATGTCCTAGCTTCCACATCACCACAAAATGTTGACATGTTTTGTTTGTACATGCAAAGCTTCAGATATTAGGAATTTTTTTAATTAAAACTTGATCTTTTATGATTCTTTGATGTCTTAGTGTTTACATTATTATGGGAAATTAATGCAGTCCTTAAAATATTTGAAACAATACAACCAAATTTTCAAAGTTATTTTAAAGTCTGATTTTTCAGTTGACATAATGGATTGAACCCAAAATATTTTCGAACAGTTTTTTTTTTTTGAGATATAATTCACATACTATACAATTCACCCATTTAAAAGTATACAACTTGATGGTTTTTAGTATACTGACAGGGCTGTACTACCATCACTGCAATTTAGAACACTTTCATCACCCTCAATACAAACCCTAAAACATTAGCTGTCACTCCCCTACTCCTCTAGTATCTCCCCAACATACCCTGCACCACACAGCTCTCTAGACAACCAGAAATCCTATAGGTTTGCTTTTTACAGAAACCAGCAAATTTTTAATAGATGCAGTTACTGGGAATGCCAGGTTGTTTTATGTTAAGAGTTGGCAGATAAAACAAAGTTTGCAGTTAGATTCAAGCAATAGGGTCTTGATGTATCTAGATAAATCCAAAAATTGTTCACACTTCTGAATATAATAAAAATTTGTAACTGAGCCTCTATCATCCTTATTTTTGTAACTCAGTTTTATATTAGTACTGCACATAAATTTAGAAAAAGAAGGCATTCTTTAATTACTCCTGTTCAAAATCAATTAGTTACAAAAACCTAAGAGTTAAACTCAGGAAAGTTCAATTTCTAGTCCATTTCTTTCATTTCTCCTATTCTATCCAATCAATACTTGCCAAACATGACTATCATTCCCAGAAAAGAGGCATTTAGATCAGAAAAATTTTGTGTACAGTTATTTGCAGTTGAATGACATAAGAAGCATTTGATTCAGACTTACCATCTGTTTGTTTGTTGTTATTTTTTTTCTTAAATCTCTAGTATGGAACACACTTCCTTAAAATTAGACCTATTCAGAGGATTTTTATGAAGTGAAATGGCCTCTCATTCTGATTGGCTTTGTATTATTGTTTTGGCAGTGCCCAGCAATGTAGCATAACAAACGAGTAGTATCTTTCAATTGGTACACATTTTAGCTGCCCACATCAAAAATATATATATTTTTAAGTACATAAAACCAGAATATAAAGACTGAGGATTTCTACCCAAAATATTATATCTATTATTTAATAGCCTTCCCAGTTAAATAACTAAGTTTACAATATCTCATAAATTACATTAAAAGATCCTATTCACATTCCTAAATACTTTTTAATCTATTATTCTCAAGTATATATGCTCTGTACACACTAGAAAAACACTTTTTATTGGCACTATGCTAAATATCAGAATGTGATAGACAATGTGCCATTTTATATTTGAAAGCTTTTTACAAGTTTTATTATATGTAAATTTTATATCTTTAAAATAGAGTTATTTAATTCAAAGTGACAATAAAGGGTACCATTGAGTTCAATTGTGAACATGTTTTAATCCTGAATGAGAGATTAACTTTTTTTTTAAATATATTTTTATTTATTTATTTATTTTTGACAGAGAGAGAGAGAGAGAGAGAGAGAGAGAGAGAGAGAGAGAGAGAGAGAGAGAGAGAGAGAGAGGAAGAGAGAGAAAGAGAGAGAACTGAGCTGGGGGAGCTCCCAGTTCAGCATATGGATTCACACGGGCCGGGGCCAGGATTCGATCTCCGGTCCCGGCGCTGCAAAGTGAGTGCTTAACCCACTGAGCCATCCCAGCTTCCCCAACTTCTTTTTACGTATGGAATATTCATGTCATCCGAAAGCAGTACATTAAGATTTTTTGTGGGGATGCCGGGATCTCTCAGTAGGTTGAGCACTTGCCTTGCAAC
>PVKE010020433.1:0-27506 GCA_004027555.1 Craseonycteris thonglongyai | reverse complement strand
TTAAAAAAAAAAAAAAAAAGAAAACTGAAGTTACTCAGCAACTATGTGGCCTAAATAGGATTTCAACACAGACCAGTGTGTGCCTGAGTCAGTGCCTTTAATTGTGCTACACAGCTTCCATAAACATAAATGTGTCTGTGCCTGTGTGTGTGTGTGTGTGTGTGTGTGTGTGTGTGTGTGTGTGTGTTAGCAAGAGAGATTAGAAGGTTATATAGCAAATTCTGGTGACATTTTTTCAGATGTAACAATAATTTTTCATTATATTTATGTTATCTTTATTGTACAATATAATTGATTATTAGATAATATCCTATGTCAAACAAAGGTTTATTAAAAATACAATAGACTTTTAAGATGAACTATTATAGTCTTCATTTCATAAGATATTAGTGAGGTATTGAAACTAATTAATGTAAGATATTTACAAAGCTTTCATATTCTTTTGAGTCTATAATGTATTTTGTAAACCTCAATTAGTTAAATATTCTCTGTGAATAATAACTGTAGGAATCACTGTAGTTGTCTAGGAAACTATAAAGCCGATCATTAAGAGTTTTAAACTATTTATTCCCCTAAATTATTAGGTTTGAATTTAAAGATTAACTTAGGATATTTGAATACTTTAATTATTTTTTCCTTTTAGATTTACAGTGATGTTTTTTTCTCTAGCATGCCTCTTTACACCAGAGTTCTGTTGGCAAAGTTATGTTTAAAACTGAACACTATCACTTCTCGGCCTTTTGGCTAAGATCAAGTGTAAAACTGAAGACTAGAACAAGTACTTACATTTAAAGTTTCTGAAAAAGGTAATATTTGTTAGGTAAATTCTGTTTACTTATATTAATATAATATAGTATTTTAGAACAGAATCCACTAGTTTTTATCAATTTTTCTATTTCCTCATTTACATTTTTTTTTTCTTTTTTAGATAATGAAAATTAAACTAGAAGTAGGAACTCACAGGAATCATAAACATTTCCACACTTAATTGAATAGGAGAGCACATAAAAACCTCACTATAAATTTCTTAACAGAATTTTCCACACTGATGACAATTGCCATTTGTCACTTAAATACCTTTTGTGAAAAAGCAAAAAACAATTTTTAATCTAGGCTCTAATTCTGAGTGGATAAGTGTTATGGTAATAGTCCTGTAAGATAAGATGAAATGTACCAGCTTTAATAAGTCCTAACTCCAGAGTGTGAGGACTTTCATTACACCAGTTGCAATATTGAGCATACATTTATAAAGACACTGACGTCTTAGTATGAACATTTATACACAATAATTCCAACCTGAATATCTGATGGCTTGGCTGTGCCTCATGAAGAATGTCAAGTGGTACAGGAGCCAAGTGGAATTCTCCACCTCTAACAGTTATGGAGTTTATACACATATTTATTATGATTGATTTTGCCTCGATATAAGCATATTTTCTATTATTGGCTTAAATAAGATTTTATAGTTTTAGTGAAATAGTCTCATAGGCTTTTTGAGTGCTGAGGAATGTGTATGTGGGTGGGAGGATAGTGGTAGGTGAGGAAGTTAAATTCCTGTTTATTCAAAACATTAGATAATTTATTCCAGCAAAAAAGTTTCTCAGTTTTTTCCTATTACACACAAATTTCAAAATTTCAGTGAAGTAATTATGCACTAAAATAAATGCATTTTTGCATAGAGATATTTATAAAATTTTATAATAATTAACATTTCTATCTATATTTCTGAAATTTATGAAGGATTATTTTTAGGGTAGCTATTTAAATGTAATATGATCTCCATTAAGTCATTATTATGATTCCATTAATTTTATTAGTCAATAATTTAAATTGTTTAATTAAATTTAATATTTAGTGTTATACAGTTTATAATTAATTATGAAGTAATCAGCATTCTTACATATATCAACTATAATTCTAAAAAGCAGCATGCTGTCATTCTTGTCACATTTCATTTAATGACATTCATTTCATTAATATTAATTTACTTAGGAGAGACTAATACATAAACATATGACAACATGATGAATAAAGAAAACATGTCATGTAAGTATATGTGTCATTTAGATGGGCAAACAGTTTACAAAACAATATAACTAAAAAGAAGGTCATAATATTAAAAAAAAATTTAATTCCATGTTAACAGAAAAGTTTCTAGAATTTGGTATAGAATCATTAAATCATAAGCACTATCTTTTTCTTAAAACAGTACAATCAGTTAAGACCATATTTTATTTTATTTTATTTTTAACTTTTTAACATTTAGAATTTATCAGAATGTGTACAATTATAAAGAGTAAGAATTATAAGTTCTAGACTAAAAATAAAAGAAATTTTGGGACAAAAACTGAAAGATTATACCAGCCACATATATTTTTCTTAAAAAAAATAATATTACCAATGAAAAGAGGAAATACTTTAGCCAAAGAAAACATACATTGGATTTAGAAATCTGAGAAAGTAAAAAGATGTGTTAGAAATAAAATTTTAAAAATATATTTGGAGAATGCCAGGATGATTACAGGAGTTAAGTGCTTGTTTTTCAGCCCTGGGGTATGAGGAATGAAACCTGACCCTGGACACTGGCCTGTGTGGATTCATATGCTGAACTGGGGTCTGGCCCAAGTTTAGATCTCACTAGAGTGGGCTTCCCATGTGGGGGGCCCCCAGTTCAGCCACCAGCTTGTGGGGACATGCCTCCCATGGGGGAGTCCCCTGACCCAGTTCCTGCCCTGTGTGCCATCCTCGCCCCCGCATCCACCTGTGCATAATGAAACTTTGTTGAAAATTGATGACATACAACTATGGGAACTGTTCTGGGCCCTCCCCTTTCTGTCTCTCTCTGCCTCTAACTCTGTCAAAAACAATAAAAATAAATCTTTATATATATATATATATATATATATATATATATATATATATATATATATATAATCTCATCAATAGTTGATAATGCAGATGTGAAATTTAATGCAAATAATATGAAAACATTCTTGAAATAGAATCAATTATAAAACACACACGCATCATAATCTGGATTTATAACTTCAAAGTCTCTCAAACTAGGGGAAGGAAAAAGGCCTAACTGAAAGCCTGCTGAAGCATTGTTCTGTTATGGGAAAGCAGTTACTGAAGCCATTAATTCTTAACAATAAAAAAAATTAATTTGGGATAAAATATGAATGCTAAGTATTTAAGAGCTTTAAGAGCAAACCTTTATTTGAGGTTGTAATAGTTTGCTATGGCTGCTATAATAAAATACCACTGACTGGGTTGCTTAAACGACAGAAATGTTTCCTCACAGTTCTGAAAGCTGGTAATCAAAGATGAAGATGTGTGCAGGTTTGCTTTCTTCTGCGGTGTCTCCTTGGCCTGCGATGGCCACCTCTTAACTGTGTCCTCACAACGTTTTGTTCTTCTGTGTGAACTCAGCCCTGGTGTCTCCTGTGGCCTAATTTTCTCTAATTATGAAGACATGAGTCAGATTGGATTAGAGCACACCTCTAATGGTCTCATTTTAACAGAATCACTTCCTTAAAGGCCCCGTCTCCACATGCAGTCACATTTTGAGATAATGGGGATTCAATATATGAATTGGCATGGAGGGGAGAAAATTCAGCAAATAAGAGAGATAGAAGTTTCACAATACAATGGAGAAAGATATGAAGAAAATAAGAAAACAATCCAATCAATCTAAAATATAGTCGAAACCATTATATGTTGAAAGAAATAGACAGATGATCTAGTAAGTCATAGTAAGTATGGATATGTAGAATTTCTCTATAGGGAAAAAAAAATTGCCCAAAATTGGATTAGAAAATATATCATCCAAACACTGAATTTTAAAACAACACACCAAAACCGATTAATACACTATAATATGAAAATCAAGAAATGGAAAACATGAAATAACACATTTATAACATTCAAAATTAAGAATTATGTATAATATATGACAAAGAGACAATTAAATATTAGTATAAAATAATCCACACTTTTAACAAAGATGTGTAAATATTTTTAGCTCAAAATGCTCTGAAGAAAGAAGATAAAATTTCAAATGCAAGAACAAAAACTTTCATTATAACATAAAATTCACCACGAGAAAACACTTACCAGGTATGGTAAATGGGGGTAGGGAGAAGTAAGGTATATAACAGTGCCAGTTTTTGCAAAATACAATACATCTATCTATATAGAGAATGTAATCTGGATTATAACATATATGATGCATGAAGAACAGTGCTGAAACTTTCACCACTTGCCACTGAGAACCAGGTTCTGCTTTTCTTTTCATCTGATATGTTTGTAGTCTGTATACTTTTATTGTTTCATGATATCCCCTTCCTAGTCCCACACATATACAATTATAAATAAAATATAATTTTCAAGAATTACGGAGGGGCTATCTGGAGAACAAAATGTGCTAGCTACCTGTGTTTTGAAACTCTACAGTCTTGTTATTCTCATGAAGGCACACTACCAGAGCTGTCAAAATGTGGTTTTTGGGAAAGCTGGGATGGCTCAGGGGGTTAAGAGCTGGCTTTGAAGCCCCGGGGATCAAGTATCAAATCCCAGCCCTGGCCCTTGCTGGGGCCTATGCGGGAGGTTCCTGGCCCAGTTCCTGCCCCACACCCACTGGTGGAGTAAAACTATGTAGAAAACTAATGCTGTCAACTGTGGAGACTGCTCTAGGCCCTCCCCCTTCTCTCTGTCTCTGTCTCTCTCTGTCAAAATCAATAAAATAAATCTTCAAACAAACAAAAAAAAATGTGGTTTTTACGAGATTTCAACATCCTTTGTCCCTTTTGACATTTCCATCATTTTCTTATTAGAATGCTCCTAACAACTTCTTTCTCTGACAGCTCTTGCTAAACCATACATACTTTTGGATATGCAAAATTTATACTTTCTATTCCATTTATATAAGTTGAACCAAAAAGTGGAAGAACAAGAAGTAGAAAAAATACATGTTTCATACAAAAACACACACTAAAAAGAAAAATCATACCCATATAAACGTCTAAAGTTTAGGTTTATATAAAATCTTAGTTTCTGTGTCATCTCCCAGACTGTATGAACAATTTTATATGGAGCTTCTCTAAATTGTTTCTTATTAATATTGAAGAATAATCAGGTAAATTTTGCTTTGAAGAAATATATCTTATACCACACTATAGGTAAAATAACTCAACATTAAACTACAGTCATCTTTCTCTTTATATAATTACTTTCAACAGGTACTTTGGGAGGAAAATCATAGAGTTGAAGCACCATTTCATCACATCTGAGTGAGGGTGCGTATTATTAACATGAGTATTCCCTGTTGAAGTTAACTTTGGACAACTGGATGAGATAATGCCTTCCAGGTTTCTCCATTGAAATTTATCTTTCTTTTTTGATTTCATACTGTACTTTGTAGAATTCACTATATGAGACTCACAGTTAAGTATTAGGAAGTCATGCTATACCTTTCTCGATTATGAAGTATTCATAAAAGTTATTTGGAATTTTTCCATATGGAATATTTGTCTATTCTCTCACATTTATTAATGTATTAAATTGGTTTTATATATTAGTATGGATTTATGGATATTCATTGTATATTTTGTGTTAGGATTTAATACTACCTGTACTTTATTTTTTGTTTACATTTTTTCCAGCTTTGGCTATTGGGAGCTTCTTAGGTTAGCTCTGGTGTCCATCTGACATTTACAGAGCCTTCTGAGCACTTCTTTGTTTTCTGGTACTGCAAGATGCTCCAAGCTAATCTTAGATTTTTCCTATTCCAGTCCTAAAATCAGCCAGTTTCCCAAGGAGCCACGGCTATTTTTGTTGAAGAATGATATTAGAAAATATATTCTTGTGTTAGGTGTGCCTGTAACTACCAAGGTATTTTTCCTTTTAGGCTTTCTTAGTTGAGAGAGCAAGAAAATATATACTAATCTGTGTATATACATACATATATAAATAGTTCCATATTTAGTTATCTGTATTTGTAGAGTGAAAAATGAGTTCATATTGATGTTTCCACTTCTAATTCATGACTACATATATAATTACATCCAATCCTCCTTGTTTATCTGTATAAATTTCCATACCAAGAGTGAGAAACCTGACTTCCATAATCTACCAATTAATAAACTCTTCATCATAGCATACATATGTGTACATATATGCATGCGCATCATTCAAATTTATTATTCTGTATCCCCACAAGATACAATGTTATTAATGAGAGTACAGCTCTTATCATTCTTTTTCTCTATAAAATTTGGTTGGATACTTTAAAAAATATTTTATTTATTTTATTGTTTGACATACGGTGAAAAAGAGAGAGACAGAGAGAGAGAGAGAGAGAGAGAGAGAGAGAGAAGAGGGGGAGGGCCCAGAGCAGTCTCCATAGTTGTACACCATTAGTTCTAACGTGGTTGCATTCCACACAAGTGGATGTGGGGCCCTACAGGGCAGGAACTGAACCAGGACCTTTCATATGGGAGGTGAGTATCTTCACCAACAAGCTATCCAAGTGGTTACCAGTTGTGCCTCAGTTCAGCATATGGGGTTGCATGGGCCATGATCGGGTATCCAAACCTAGACCTCACAATTACAAGGTAAGCACCTAACTACTGAGTTACCCAGTACTCCCCAGTTCGATTTTTAAAATTCATTCTGCATTCCATCTGGAGAGCTCCTGATCTCTTAAATATATATATTTTAATTTCCACATTAAAGGTGACTCATGTTGTAAAATTATATTAATATGTGTTTTAGCAAATAAATGCAATCATACATCTACCATTCTAGTGTTGTGTAGAACATTAATAGTTATACCACTTCAAAAACTCCTGTGTATTTTACTTGTTCAATTCTTACTCTCTTCTCTCCTTGTCTCTGGTAATCGCTGTTGTATTTTTCTTTCTTTACGGTTTTGACTTTTCTAGATGGTCAAATAATGGAATCATTCTTATGTACATTTTTAGAACTGTTTTGGTTTTTTTTTTCAGTTAGCAACATGCATTTAAGTTTTCTCCAAGTCTTTGCATTTCTTAATTGCCTAATACAATTTCATTTTGTGGATGTATTATAATTCATTTATACATATACATATTGAAAGGAATCTGAGTAGTTTCTGGTATTATTTTTGAATGGAAACAGTAAGAAATAACATTCTTGCCTTGATCCCAATCTGAGGGGAAAAGTGTTCATTTCTTACCATCAAGTATCATGTTAGCATGGTGTTGGGAAAATTGAATAGATACATGCAAAAAAAAAAAAATTAAATTGAAGCACCTTCATAAACCATATAAAAAAATAAAATCAAAATGGATTAAAGACTTAATTGTAATACCCCAAACCATAAAATTCCTAGACAAAAAAACATAGACAATACACTTCTGACATTATTCTTAGTGGTATTTTTTCTGATTTATCTCTTCGGGCAAGGAAATCAAAAGGATTTATAAACAAATGAGACTGCATCAAACTGAAATATTTTCACACAGCAAAGCAAACCATCAATAAAACAAAAAGATAACCTACTGATTGGGAGAAGATATTCATCAATGGTACATCTGATGAGGGGCTAATATACAAAATTTATAAAAAAAACTCATACAACTTAACATCGAACAAAGAAATGAACAAACAATCCAAGTACAAAATGGACAGGGATACTGGTATAGCTCAGCGTTTGAGTACTTGCCATGTAATCATGAGGTTCAAGGTTCAATTCCCGGCCCCAGCTCATGCAAACCCATATGCTGAACTTTGGTGTAATGGGGACTGGTGGGAATGTCTCAGTGGTGAAGGTTCTCACTTTGCATGTGGGAGGCCTCCAGTTCAGTTCTTGCTCCATACAGTTCCACATTTACCTGTGAGGAATAAAACCATGTCACAACAAATGATGTACAACTATGGCTATTGCTCTGGGCCCTCTCCCTTCTTCCTCTCTTTTTCTCTCTCTCTCACCTTCTCTCAAACAATAATATAAATCTTAAAAAAAAAAAAAAAAGGTGGGCAGAGGACCTGAATAGGTATTTTTCAAAAGGACAGAGATCGTTAATAGACATATGAAAAGATGCTTAGCATTACTAATTATCAGAGAAATCCAAATTAAACCCCAAATGAGATATTACTTTACACCTGTGAGATGACTATCAACAATAAATTAAAACAACAAAACTAAACAACAACAACAACAAAAACAAAAATTGTTGGCAAGAATGCAGAAGAAAGGGAAGCTTTGTGCACTATGGTGGGATTGTAAATTGGTGCAGCCGCTATGGAAAACAGTATGGAGGTTCCTCAAAAAATAAAAAAAATAGAACTACCTGATGACTCAGCAATTCCTCTTCTAGGTTTTTACCTGAAGAAATTCAAACACTAATTTAAAAAGGTACATGTATCCCTATGTTCATTGCAGTACTATTTAATAGCAAAGATATGAAAGCAGCCTAAGTACCCATCAATAGATGAGATAAAGAAATCATAGTACATATATAAAATTGAATATTACTCTGCCATAAACCAGAATGGCATTTTACCTTTTGCAACAACATAGATGGACCTAAAGGGTATTTTTCTAAGTGAAATAAGTCTGTATGAGAAAGTAAATGCCATATAATCTCATTTATATGTAAAATCTAAACAACAACAAAAAGAGTGAATAAAACAGTAACAGACTCATAGATGCAGAGAACAAGCTGATGGTGCCAGAGAGTAGGAAGGTTGGGGAGATGAATGAAAAATGGTAAAGGGGTAAAGAAATAAAAATTAGTAGTTACAAAATAATCATGGGATTCAAAGCACAGTATAGGGAATATAGTCAGTAATGTTACAACAAATATGTATAGTACCAGGAGGGTATCGGATTAATTGTGGGTATCACTGCATTTGCACAATATAGTGTAAATGTCTAATTACTATGCTATACACCTGAAACTAGTATAAAACAATACTAAGTGTGTACTGAAGCTAAAAATTATTTTACCAAAGGAAATTAAATTGAATTGACTTTAAAATAATTATGATATTTAAAACAAAAAAGTATCATGTTACCTACAGGTTTTTTGTAGATTTTTTTTTTTTTTTGACAAGTGAGGATGCTCTTATCTATTTCTAGTTCACTGAGAATTTTGGTCATGGATTTGTAGAATTTTTCATTTTTGAGATTGGTAATTTTTTCCTTTTTCCTTCCTTCCTTCCTTCCTTCCTTCCTTCCTTCCTTCCTTCTTTTCTTCCTCCCTCCCTCCATTCCTTCCTTCATTCCTTCCTAGTGGTTAGAGGCTTGTCAGTTTTGTAATCTTTTTAAAGAAGAAGCATTTGATTTTGTTAATTTTCTCACTTTCTGTTTTTTCAATTTCATTGATTTCTACCCAGATATTTATTTGTATTTTATTCTGCTTCATTTAAGTTCAAATCATGTTTCTCTTATTTCCTAAAAAGGGAACTTAGGCTATTGATATTAGATCTTACCCCTTTCCTGATAAATATATTTAATGCTATAAATACTCCCTCTAAAGCACTGCATTAAGTTGCAGAATACATAATTTGAGGTTGTATTTTCTTTCTAATTTACCCAAAATATATTAAATTTCTCAAGAATTTTTAAAAGCCATTTTTCTACTCATTGTTCTTGATTTTTATTATTTATAATTAATCTGTTCTTTTTATACATTTTGAGATAGCAGTATACAATTTTACATGTAATGCAGGTACCTTTACATTATTTCCAGTTCTTCACTTTCATCCCTGTGACATTGCTATCATTAATTTTACTTCTGCATATGTTATCATCAACCCATGCTTTGGCACGGTTATCCTTTTACACAAAGTTATTTCTTCACCAATTAAGAGTAAGAAAAATAGCTAATTTACCTTTGTTTATTCCTTCTCTATAAATCTATTTTACTTTACATAAATCCAAGCTTTTTCCCCTTCTGTCCAAAGAGCTTCTTTTAACACTTCTGCCAGTGACAATGTTCTTCACTTATGTTTTTGTATGTGAAAGGCTTGACTTCTCATTTACTTTTGAAAGTTAATTGGTTGCCTAAATAATTGTATGTTTGAGAACTTTTTTTTCTTTCAACCCTTAACTATTTCACTCTTTGTTTACATGGTTTCTGATAATAAGTCCACTGACACTCTCATCTTTATTACACTGTAAACTATTATTCTCTGCTTTTTTTTAGAGTCTCTTTGGTCTTTAGATTTCCGAAGTAGGATATGATATGCATAGGATTTTCTGTTTGTTTGTTTGTTTATTTGTTTGTTGGTTTGTTTTTTTGTTTTTTTTTATGTTGTCTGAGCTAGATGGCTCCAAGGCAGTTTGGTATGTCATTAATTCTGGAAAAAATGTTTACCATTACTACTGCAAATATTTTTATAGACCTTTTTATTTTTTTATTTATTTTTTCATTCTGATATTCCAATTGTATGCAATAATACCTTTGAAATTATCCCACAGTTCTTGGATTTTGTGTTTGTTATTCCTTTTTTTTTCATTCATTTTGGTTTGGAAAGTTTCTATTGACCTATTTTCAATATTAGTCATTCTTTTCTCAGCCTTATCAAGTCTACTGATGAAATCATCAATAACATTCTTGGGGAAGTCAGGATGGCTCAGAGGGTTAAGCACTCGCTTTGCAGCCCCAGGATCCGAGGATCAAGTCCTGGCTCTGGCCTGTGCTGACCTATATGCTGAACTGGGGGTGTGCTTCCCATGTGGGAGGCCCCCACTTTGGTTCTTGCTGGGGCAAGTTTTCCATGTGGGAGCCCCCTGGCCCAGTTCCTGCCCTGTGCAGCCCCTACCCACATTATCGAAGAAAGCCATGTTGAAAACTAATGATGCACAATTATAGAGACTGCTCTGGATATTACCACCCCTCTTTGTCTCTCTCTGACTCTGTTTCTCTCTCTGTCAAAAACAATAAAATAAATCTTAAAAAGAAAAACATTCTTATTTTCTACTACATTCATTATGATTTCTAACATTTCCTTTTTATTTTTGTAGTTCCTTTCTCGCTGTTTACATTACCTATCTGTCCTTGTATATTATATTACCATATTATTAATGATTGTTTTAAATTCCCTGTCTGATAATTCTAAAGAACTTATAATATCTGAGTCACTGTCTATGGTTTACTTTGTCTTTTCACACTATGATATCTCTTACTTTTTGGCATGACATAAATTTTGTTGAGAAGTGGACATTATGTATTGGGTAAAGGAATTGACATTTAAAAAGCTTACTATGAAGATCTATGTTAGTATAGCTAAAGAGTTAAGCTATGGTTAATATTAACAATAGCTACAGGTGACATAGTCTTCAATTTCTTCTGGTGTCCTTTTTCAGTTTTCTTTTTGAACTTTAGTTATTCTAAGTAATCTTCCATAGAACATTTGTGTACTCTTTCAGCTGAAATGGACTTTCTTAACACTGGAGTCCTATGCATGTGATGACAACATTTTGAGAAAAGGGAAGGTTTTATCATCTTCTCATTAAATTTTAGTATTTTAGTGGATATACATCTTTGCATTTTGACTTCCACAAATATTTATCCGATGATATAAATTTTCACCACCCTTTAGTTTCCCCTGATGTGATTCTTAGTCTATTTCCATGAAACCCTAACTAAAATTGAATATGGGTTTTCCCTGCAACATAGGTAATATAGAAAACAGAGGAGTATGAGCTTGGAAAAATACCCTTCCTCAATTGGCATAATGCTCCATTTGAATGCTCCAGTGAATATAAGCCTCATTACTGACGATGTCTCTAGGTATGCATGAAAGTTATTACTTTTTCCCTCTCCTTGCCAAGATCAAAGGGAATATTTGGGGTTATCTTCATTATGATAGTCAGGCACACTTGATATTAAGCACAGAATAGTGAGAACCACCAAATACTTGTCACTCACACACTAGTATACCCTAAGTCTCTAGCAGTTAGTCAATATAACCATTTAAGTGTTCTTATCCATGTATGAGTTCTCACAATTAAGTTAGTGAACTTATCCTAGAAAGTGCTACATACCTCATTGTTAAATATCACTGTGGTCACCTTTGAAGTATTCCCCTTGGAAATCTATGCACTGACACCAGTGCCTAGTCTACCCTTCAAAGAAATTTTGGTGTATTTTTTTTCTGGAATCGCCATCAGAACCATCATCATAGTACCCTTGATGTGCAGAATGTCATCAAAATGTCTTCCTTTCACTATTTCCTTTATCTTTGGGTAAAGAAAAATGTCATTGGGGGCTTGATCAGGTGAGTAGGGAGACTGTTCCAATATTTATTTGTTTACTGGCTAAAAACTCCCTCACAGACTGTGCCCTGTGAGCTGGTGCATTGTTGTGACACAAGACACATGAGTAGCTGGCAAAAAGTTCAGATAGTTTTCATCTAACTTTTTCATGCAGGCTTTTCAGCATTTCCAAATAGTTAACTTGGTTAATTGTTTGTCCAGTTGGTACAAAGCCATAATGAACAATCCCTGTGATATGAAAAAGATTAGCAACATTGTTTTGACTCTTGATTTGGACTAATGGAACTTGCTTGGTGGTGGGGAAGTGACTGACTTCCATTGTAAGCTTTGATGCTTTGTTTCAGGGTTATATTGGTACACCCAAGTTTCATTACCATTGATAACAAGACCCAAAGCATCATCTTGCCCTTCCAAAATGCTTTCCAAAACTTCAATTCTCCTTTGCTTTTGTTCATTGGTAAGCCTCTTTGGGACCATTTTTGTACACTCCTTTCTCATGCCAAGATTTTCAATTCAGATTTTTCTAACTTTTCTCTATTGATGTTGACTTGGTTTGCTATGCTTCTCACTCAGCCAAAGCTTTTTATGCACAGTTTGACAAATGTTTGCAATGTTTTCCTCAGCTCTGCTTGCTATTATCTGCCCTGGCCTCTCTTCATCAGTGACATTTTTTTTATGGCCTTTCCCCCATCAACTTGGACTAAAATGTCTCTGATTTCACTTGCACGCTTGTCAAGTTTAACAAGAAATTTAAGCTTTGCTCATTGTTGTAATTCAAACTCCAACATTCGCACAACGGCACATAAGAACATGCAACAATAATGAACGCCACTCAGCAAGACACTGCCACATGTCAACATGAACACAGCTATGAGAAATTGATATACCAAGGCTATGAAACCTTACCTAGTTGATTCTGCAGTTCTGCCAACATAAACACACAATGACAACTTAAGTCAACTCAGCTCTGTTCCTTTGGATGAAACTGTCTTTCCAAATATCAGGATAATAGTTTGCCTTAAAATCAAGTTTTCTGCTAGGCTAAAGGAAATCACTGATCTATAGTTGTCCTGTTTTTTGTTTGCTTGTTTGTTTTTGTAATGATGAGAGTAACAACTTCTACATTCTGTGCATATCATCTATGAAACTGACAGTTTACATTATTTAGACTGAAATATGTTTAATGGGCAACTTTTTAATTACATAGAAAAATACTTCCAGTCTAATGTTAGATCAAAAGAGTGAGATAAAATGGTATATGAAAATATATAAAACATTGTCTCATCTATGTAAAACAATTGTTATGGAAAGTCTGAAAACTCCAAAAGAATAGTTATTTCTAGGTAATGCTATCATTGGATATAATGCCACATCATTTACCCACAATTGTTCACTAGTAAGTATTTGTTAATTTATGTCACATATTATAAATTATAATCACCTTATATAATATTTAACAATATATTTATATATAACATTTATACTTTTTACATTTATGACAGGAGACCCCAAAAAACATAATTTATTTATTTAAAAAAACAACAACTTCAGTTGCCCTCAAAATACTCTCTGTTTGATGCAATAAACCTATCAGACACTCTTTCCACTGCTCAAAACTGTTTTTAAAGTTGTGTATTTTCATTTTAGTACTTTTGTCATTTTTGTTCCACCTCTTTGACATCAGCAAAATGTATCCCTTTGAGAACATTTTCATCCAGGACAACAAAACAAAAGAAAAAAAGTCACTCTAGGTGAGATCGGGTGAATGGGGAGGGTAGGGCATGAGAGGAATGCTGTTTTGGGTCAAAAACTGCTCACACTCAGCACAGTATGGGCACGTATGTTGTCATGCCGCATGTTGTTTGGGTAAATCACCCATCACGAAAAGTGCAACTGCATTGTAAGAATCTCCAAAAATTTTTTTTGCTAAGTTGAAGGCAACCTCTCACAATAACACCAGCTGGTACACTGAAGCAGATGGGTTTCTAGAGCACTCATCTAGAAGTGAAAGCCTGTGCTACAAGGGACCCACCCTTCAGGAGATAATTTCAGTTTTTTTTGGATTCCCCTTATATATCAGTTATATGTAAACATATTTAGTAATTATTTAATATATAACACATATATGTAATTGCACTTATGTATAATTTAGGCATTATATATAACACTGATATATTTATAAATGTTTACAATATATAATGAAATCTCAATAAAATATTTGAAGATGTAAATTACTTTGACATAGTACTTGATAGATTTATTCTCCTTGTTAATAAGAAAATAAATAAAAACATATTACTGGCAGAAAAACAGGTATATAAATCAATAAAATAGATTAGAGTCCTGAAATAAATCTTTGCTTACATGTTCAATTAATTTAAGACAAAGGAGGCAATGTTATTCAGTGGGGTGAGGACAGTCTCTTCAATCAGCTATGTTGTGAAAACTGGATATATGCCAAAAAATAAAATCGAACCACTTTTTTTATACCACATATCAAAACAAACTCAGAATGGATTAAAGATATAAATGACTGACCCGATACCATAAAATTCCTAGAACAAAACATAGGAAAGAAACTTTTTGACATTGCTCTTAGCAATAGGTTTTGGTTATGTGTCTTCAGGCAGGGCCACAAATAAAATAAAAAATAGATAAACCAGGACTGCATCAAAATAAAAGGTTTTGCACAGTGAAGGAAACTCTGTACAATAAATAAATGCATAAATACATAAGCCTACTAAATTGGTAAAGATGTTTGCAAATGATAACTCCAGTAAAGGGTTAATGTCCAAAATACATAAACAAGTCATACAATTTAATACCAAAAAGAAAAACAAAACAAAACAAAAACCCAGACAATTCAACCTAAAAAATGAGCAGAGGGCATAAAGGTGGCCAATAGACATATGAAAAGATGGTCAACATCACTAATCATCAGAGAAATGCAAATCAAAACTGAAAAGAGATACCACCTCACTCCTGTCAGAATGACTATCACCAACAAATTGACAAACAAGTGTTGGTGAGGATGTGGAGAAAAGAGAACCCTTATGAATTGTTGATGGGATTGTAAATCAGTGCAGTATGAAAAAAAGTTTGTATATTCCTCAAAATTTTTTTAAAAGAGCTGCCATGTGACCTAGCAATACCACTCCTGATTATCTATTCAAAGGAAGTAAAAACACTAATTCAAAAAGGTATACAAGAGCTGTCTGGAAAATAATATGAAAAATAGAGGCATTTATGTTTAGATTTCTTCCAGACAGCCCTCATATGCACCCCTATGTTTATTGCAGCATTATTTATAATATCCAAGATATGGAAGCAAGCTAAGTGTCCAATGATAAATGAATGAATAAAAGGGTGGTATGTATATGTATACATATTACACAATGGAATAGTACTCAGCCTTAAAAAGAATGAAATCTTGCAATTTTTGACAACATGGATGCACCTAGAGTGTATTATGCTGAATAAAATTACTCAGGCAGATAAAGATAAATAACATGATTTAACTTATATGTTGAATCTTAAAATACAAAACAAACAAATAGAAAATAAAACAATAACAGACCCATAAATATAGAGAATATGCTGAATGGTTGACAAAGGGGAAAGGAATGGTGAGATAAGTGCAAAATACTTATTACTAATTTATATTTATTAAATATAATTTACCAGGCTAGTAATCAATAAATATTTATATGATTAACAAGTTTTGGGCTGGAATAGTTGAGTAAGATTACTAGAAACTGGGTTTTCAAGTTTGGGTAAAATTCAAGAAATAATATTAAGAAAAAATATCTCTATCATTTATCTATACTCTGTCTATCAGCTATCTATCTAATCTATCAATCTGTTACTTGTGTAAGTAGCTGTTGTTTTTACTAGAATAAAAGACGCTGTGTAAAATTGCCTTTGAATAGTTTTGTGCATTATTATCAAAAATCACTTAAGAACAAAGTTCCTCTCTTTCTTGAAGTGCTTGTCACTTGGCTTTCATAACACACTCAACTCACACTGTGTCCCACAATTTACAGCACTTAACTATCTGTCATATATAATGAGAGGAGATTGAATCATATACCTGACAATAATTCAGCAAGTTGTCAACCTAGATTATCAGCTCCATTAAAATTCAATCAGACCCAATAAATGAGATGTTTGATTAATTTCACTATGTGTTTGCTATAGTTTGACCTCTAGAGAAAAAAATATGTGTGTGTGTGTGTGCGTGCACGCGCACGCGCGCGCGCGCGCGCACACACACACACACACACACACACACACATGCAAAGTCTGTCTTGAAAAAAAATCCAGGATTTATTTTTTATCTGAACATGGAGTATTCATTGACATCTCCATGTATATTTCCCTTAAAATTAACAGGCCACATTTCTCATCCATAACACAAGCATGAAATAGAGCATGCTTTATAAGTCTGTAAAGTAAGTGACTTACATAAATGTGAGGTTTCAGGAAGAGCCAAATGGGCAACATGGCCTATGCTTTTATAATGCAGGTAAATTTTCCTGGCTATAAATATATTTCATCTTAAGTAGGAAAAAACAAAAAGATGCTACAGAGAAAACGTCTTAATTTTTACTGTGTAGCCTTGTTTCAGGGCCTCTGTGTATGATAGTCATGGGTTTCTTTGTTTTGTTTTTGTGGGATATTTTGACTTCCATAAAGTCATTACGTTGAGATTTTACTCCTGCCATAGAAGACGAGGTAACAGTGATCCCTAAATAAAACATTGTCTTTGAGATTACAGGGAAAAGCTTCCTTTTCTGAGTGTCGAAATACCTGAGTTTATCTTCAAGCTCTTGTATCTATTTGTTTAACTCTCATCATATTATTTAATATTTTTGGAATTTAGTTTCCTTATCAGTAAATTAGTTTAAGTAAACCTATAGGTCTTTTATTTCTTTGTGAGTATTAAATAAAATTTTGCATATAAATAAACTTTGCAAATTTTATGGAGCTATGCAAATACAAAGTAAAATTATATCAATAATATTGTCATTGGTCTTACATGGTTCATGAATCATAAGCATAACAGAATATTCAAAATAGTTTTTCCAGTGGTGTAGAAAGCCACTTATGTCCAAAGTAAATTTCATAAGGATTTTTCTGTAGCAGTTTTTCAATTTTCTTTCTTACATCTTCCATCCTGTAGAGAAAATCTACAACATTGTATCTAATATCAAATTTTGACATGATGCAAAGGTAATTTACTTCTCTTCTGTCCAAAAAATATCTATAATAGGAACTAAATTTTACATGAGTGACAACCTGAAGTTAGACATGCTCCTAAGCATTTTATATAAATTCAACCTTATAAATTAATTTATCATATTATTACCTTAACTTTACAGATGTACAACTTAGGCATACAGATATTTATACTAGTCAGTCATCTTGTAAGTGAAAAAGTCACAAATTAGACAAGAAACCCTGACTCTAAGATATATAGTATTAGTTAATAAACATCACCACATTTAAAATCTAGAATGAAGTGTGAAACTGAACTCAAATACTCAGACTTCAACTGTTTTTCTTAAGATTTATTTTATTGTTTGAGAGAAGGTGTGTGAGAGAGAGAGAGAGACATGGAGAGACACAGAGAGAGAGAGAGAGAGAGAGAGAGAGAGAGGAAAGTGGGGAGAGCCCAGAGTGCTCTCCTCAGTAGCACATCATTAGTTGTGACATGGTTTAGTTTCACACGGGTGAATGTGGGGTTGCACAGGGAAGAAACTGAACTGGGGGCTCCCACATGGGAGGCGGGAACCTTCACTGCCATCCCCATGGTTAGCAGTTGTGCCACAATTCAGCATATGGGGTTGCACAGGCTGGGGCTGGAATTTGATCCCTAGACTTCATGTTTACAAGGTAAGTGCTCACTCAACCTGTTGAGCTATCCCAGCATCCCCAAACATCAACTATTTTTATTTGAAAATTTATGTCGTGCTAAATGGCCATGCTGTGCCACAAACGGGGCAAAAATTCCAGAGACAGCAAAATATTAGCGGATAGCTTGTGTTATATGTTAAAAGCTTGCATGATTGTTCTCATTTAATTCTTATAATATTGTAATTATTTAAACCACCTTTGAAAAATAAAGTTAAAATTTAATAATTAAGAAAATCCCCTTCATTATATAGCTAATAAGTGAAATAATTGATATTTGAATCCGCGTTTGTCTTATATCTAATCACTACAGAATCTCAGAAATTCTGAAGATATTTCTTTAAAAAAAAAGATGCAATCATTTCTTCATTATACTGTATATCATGTTCTACAACCTAAAATAAATTTAAAAATATTTAAAACTTTATGATAAAAACAATTTTCAAAGCACACATTGTTAGATAATTTAAAGTTAAGCATTCACCACAGTGTTTTGAAGGACAGTTTATAATCTTTTCTGAAGTTCCTTGATATTGTAGCTTGATATCTGGGTCTTGTGTTATAGAATAAGGAAATTTAGACTCACTGTTATTTTTTTTTCTTCTACCTAATACAGAGGAATGTTGTGAGAAAAGAAATTAAGATCAAATATATGTTGAAATCTTTACAATGATATAAAACAGAAAAATATACCATGACTCATGAATAAAGGACAGTAAGGTTAAAAAAACTATTAAACCAATTGCTTTCATTATAAGAAAGTAATTAATGTAACTTGTTTGGGTGCATGTTAGTTGTGAAGTAGTATGCTGTGTAGTGAGTTGCTCCTGTACTTAGACTCTAATAATTCCTTTATGAAACTTCTGCAAAACATGAGAAAGAGAGTTTCTCAACTCTGCAACATGGGAAACAAAACACCCTTCTACAGAAGTTGTTGGTTTGGATCTCTGAGTATAAATTTTTAAATATGTGTTATGTTTAAGAAGCTAAATTGGGGAAGCCGGGAGTGCTCGGTGGATTAAGCGCTCACTTTGCAGCCCTGGGTACCAAGGATCAAATCCCAGCCCCAGCCCGAGTGGACCCATATGCTGAACTGGGGAGTGTCCCCAGTTCAGTTCTCACCAGGGTT
Organism: Craseonycteris thonglongyai; assembly: GCA_004027555.1. NCBI lineage: Eukaryota > Metazoa > Chordata > Mammalia > Chiroptera > Craseonycteridae > Craseonycteris > Craseonycteris thonglongyai. Next base: position 8,196 of record PVKE010020433.1, on the reverse strand, counting down.
AGACCCTGTCCCATTCCCTGCCCTGTTCAACCCCACTCCCACCTGTGGAGTGAAGTTATGTGGAAAAACCAATGGTGTGCAACTACACTATGGAGACTGTTCTGGGCTCTCCCCCTTCTCTCTGTCCGTCTCTCTGTCAAAAACAATAAAAGCAAAAAAAAAAAGAAGTTACGTATACGTTTGTTTTGATAACAAAACTGTCTATTCAATAAAACCATTGGGGAATTAAAAAACTACTCAAGTGAAAAAGACTATATTTTTACTTCCTTAGACACTTTAATGAAGTGTACAAGCTTTATTAAAATAAGCCTCTCTGACTCATGTTTCTTTACCTGGTTTATAAATCAAAATGAGGTGATGCAAATGGGATTTTAACATTTATCATTTTCATGCTATTTTCTCCATATACTAGGCTATTTTAATTAGCCACATTGTTTTGTATATCTTTTTAATTGTTAATGTACATATTTTACAAACATTTTTCTAAAGATAATATGTTTTATAATTTATAAATGTTTAATGTGGTAATATTTATATTTTGTTTAAATCAAAGTTATAATTTAATTGTAGCCTCTTTAAAAAAACTAAGGCAATCTTAGATTCCAGACAATATATTATACTCTTTTTTCACTGTTTCCACAGATATTTATGTATATCTACTCAGGTCCAGACTCCGAAAATATGTAACAATTATTAAGACAGAGATGCTAAAGATGTTCCCCTACTGTTATAGAGAAAGGTAAGTAAACAATATATCTAACAATTCTTCATTAAAGAATGTATATAGGCCTGATTTTAAAAGGAAGAAGAAGAAGAAGAAGAAGAAGAAGAAGAAGAAGAAGAAGAAGAAGAAGAAGAAGAGGAGGAGGAGGAGGAGGAGGAGGAGGAGGAGGAGGAGGAGGAGGAGGAGGAAGAGGAGGAGGAGGAGGAGGAGAAAGAAATCAGAACTCTTTTGGTTTTTACATCAGTACAACTGTGCTGTTTTGAAAAATAATTGAGGGCTGATGAAGACCATACCATGTTGCTAGAGCCAGAGCTGATACTGCCCCCTTGATTGTCCAAGAAGACAGGTGCAACTACTATTACTATAACTCAAACTAGAGACATAAATCATACTCTGTTCTTCATATTTGAGTGTTTTGTTTCTTCCTGCCCTGTTTAAAGAATGATTCCATTAGTTCTCACTTCACGTGCAAATAAATAAATAAATAAATAAAATAAAAATCTAATATTTAAATGTAGGGATTTAAATTTGAAGGCCCTATAAAAAATTTTGGCTATTATTTGCACTTTAATCAAATTGACCTGAGATTCCGAAGTATCCTAGTTTTGTGATACAGCTTTCTAAGTTTTTATGCATTGATACACTCCATGATCTTCTTCATGATACAGTGATCATGCTGGAAAGACTGGCTGTCAGCAATCTTTTATGACACCAGTCCTGATTCTTCTATGTAAAATCTCCAAAGCTCCAGGGCCTATCCTTGTCACTCCAGCTCACCTCTCCAGATCAGCTCAATCTATCAGAGATGATCTAGTGAAATGTGATCTCAAAAGCAGTGTGATGGTCTTGAAAATTTTTCTCCCAGGTGATTTCTTGAACCTCATAAGGATTTGGCCACCTCACCCCAGTAAGCTTAAAGTTCTCTAACAATGGGTAGAAGAAAGGGCAGGTTTTATCATGCCAAATATATCCCATTACAACCTTCTTGTAGAATAATAGAGTCTTAAATGAAAGTGTGGTATCAAAATTTGTAATTACTCTTGTGGTACAGGCACTGACCTAAGAATAGAATCTAGTGCAAAACCTCTGACTTGAAGGCTTATCAGCCTAATCTGTATGCCTCCCATATGCACAACTGATAACTATCAATCAAATAATTCTTTCCAGGATGACTAAGCTATTAGAAATAATAATATATTTGAGATATTTAAATATCAATTTTCTCCTTAAAATTAATAAATGGTTATTTTATGAACTCTTCAATACAAGTATGATAAGTTTATATGAGTAATAGCAGGTGCTCTAAGTACAAATAAAAGAAAAAGAAAATTATTCTGGATATATCATTTCAGGAAAGGATTTGTGAAGAAATTGATGTCATGTGTGAGTGTGGAAAAGTGAATAGGTTATAAATGTGAAGCACCAGGATTTAAAATTCTTGCAAATATTGTACACAATTATCTAAGGTAAGAGGCCAGGAGATGTCAGAAAGCTACCAATCATTGGAATTGGCAGAGTTACAGAGTTCAAGGAGTCCAAAGGTTGAAAATTGATGCTAGAATTGTTAATAGGGATGAAATTATGATACCTCTTGGATTTAATGATGTGGAGTATGAGATTTATTGTGAAAGCAATAAAAACTGAAATATTGTGAAGACAGAAGAAGGATTAAATTGAGCTTTTTAGAAACTTAATTTCATAATATAAAAACAACTGCATGATATACATGAGGCAAGGAGAAAAATTTAGGATGCTGTTTTATGTTTTATGGCATCATCAGGCTGAAGGTCCTTCTGAGATGTGTCTAAAGTGAGTGCCTTGGAGTGGTAACTTGGGAAACACGTGATTTCCTGAATCAATAGGGTTTTCTTAGCAAGCAATTCTGATAAACGCAAAGGAATAGATAATACTTCTTTCTTCTTCTTAAACTGTCACATTTATAACAGTCTTACTGGCTATGTGTATTAGAAAAGATGTAAGTTCACTTTGTGAAGGTAAAATAATGTTTTGTTAATAACAAATAAGTAAAAGAAGCTTAACGTTCTTTGAATGTGAAGTAAATCTATGTTATAGGCTAGGAATGATTAAGGGCTTTGGGGATAGACACCAAAATCTACAAAATAAAACAAATAATTCAGCTTTTAAATGGAGGTGAATTAAGCTCATCATTGGAAAGCAATATATCATTTCCACCTGCAATACAAACTTTTCTCAGTTAAGAGTCCACTTCTATTGAGTTGAAGGTATTTCACTTTAGTTTCATCACTTACTAATTACACTCGCAGGTAGATTCTGTATTCATCCTCATTACCATATCTCTGCTCACCTTCCCTGAAAAGTGTATCTATATTCTGACCATGGATCAGGAATTATGCTCACATATAAAGCATTAAGGACTCAGCCTCAGAACAACAGAAATTCTGCTGGTATGGGAAGACAGGGAAATCCAGGTAAAGAGAACTGTTGTGGAATTAATCTAATGGGAGCAGATAGATATGATTATGTGGGTTATGAGTTACAAAGATACTTGATTGGATAGTCTTGAAGCTATGGCTCACAATTACCTAATTTTTTTTTTCATGTATAAGACAATGCTTTTGTTTAACATTGTTAGACCAAAAATTGGGGGTTGTCTTGGACACAGGAGTAACCAGTGTATTGATTTCTTAATGTTGGGTTAGAATAATAGGGTTGTCTTATACATGGGGGTGTCTTATACACAGAAAAAGTATGGTATGTAACCTCAGAATCCTTAACCATGTGTGTGTAACCTTCAAATCTGTGATACACTGGGAAGTCCAAATAGTATACTCAAACTTAGGTCATTATGTCATGAAAAAAAATATTAAAGTTTGGCATATCAAGAGCTGTCTTCTTATCAAAATTTTGTCACTACAAGATATATAGTCTACTTTTTAAAAAAGATTTATTTTAAAATAAATCAGGGCCAAAATAATGCCAAAGACCTCTCGCATGGGAGGCATGATCCTATGAGCTGGGGGTGGAGCTGGGGGCCTCCCACATGAGAACCAAACTGCAGGCCTCTAACATGGGAAGCACACCCCACCCAGTTCAGCATGTGAGTCTGCACAGGCTGGAGCCAGGACTTGATCCTCAGACCCCAGGGCTGCAAGGCAATCACTTAACCAGCTAAGACATCCTGACATCTCCTATAGTCTACTCTTTTACAATTTACCTCATTACAAAAATGAGAATTTTAGAGTAAATATCACTTATAATTCTTCAAAACTAGGATTATATAATATTGTATTATAGTTATAAAAATTACTTCTTTTAGGGGAAGCCGGGATGGCTCAGTGGGTTAAGCGCTCACTTTGCAGCGCCAGGGACCAGGGATCGAATCCCGGCCCTGGCTGTGTGGAACCATATACTGAACTGGGAGCTCCCCCAGTTCAGTTCTCTCTCTGTCTCTGTATCTCTCTCTCTCTCTGTCAAAAAACAATAAATAAATAAATAAATATTTTGAAAAAATTACTTCTTTTTAAGCCTCCAAATATGTATTTTATTTATATATATACCTAGGTAGACTAAAAACATAGACTTAAGAAACACATCAGTGTAAAGAAATAATATTAAAAACTGAATGATAAACAAATGCAATAAAAATACAATATGTATAATTATCAAAAAATTATACAATAAAATATATAAAGTTGTAATCTTTGATGCAGTTGCAGTTTATAAATTACCAGGAATTCCAGTCTGTTTAGGATGAAACTACAAAATCACTGATTATTTAGGATACTGAAAATCTCTGAATGGGATAATCTTATATGAAAAAAATAACAGTTTAGTAAATTCTATCATTTTTGGATAATATAAATTATCATCTAAAACTCTTCAGTCTTTATCTTAATTGGAAATACATGACAATGTATGTATTTATGAAGAATAAAACATAATTAATAATAAGTAAATAAAGAAGAAGAAGAAGAAAGAAAATAAGTTCAGGAGCTCAGGTTCCTTTCATTCATAGTATGTCAGTTTAGCTATCTTCCAAGTAGTATTTTAATCCATAAGGAGGAATTCCACACACACACCCATAGTAATTTATTTATTTATTTATTTATATTTATTTATTTATTTTATATATATATTTTTTATTTTTGACAGAGAGAGAGAGAGACAGAGAAAGAGAGAGCACTGAACTGAAGAACTCCCAGTTCAGCATATGGGTCTGCAAGGGCCGGGGCTGGGATTCGATCCCTGGTCCCCGGCGCTGCAAAGTGAGAGCTTAACCCACTGAGGAAGCATCCCAGCTTCCCCAGTAATTTATTTTTATAAAATAAAAAGTGCATTTCCCAGGATCCTCTCAGCAGAATTACTCTCAATTTATTTTTTTTTTAGATTACACTGCATCATTGGACCATATACAAACAAATCACTATTAAGGAAAATGGAATTGTTATGATTGGTTACACATGGTTGTTTAGAAAATGATTGCCCAAATATAATTAGGTGATTACCACAGCCAAGGATAAAGGAGGAAAGTGACCGCCACCCATAGGCCAGTTTATCACCGAGCCATGTGCCACCCTGTCTTCAATATTTCAAACCAGCTAATGAATTATTAAAAATTAAATATATCATATTTTCAGCTCTTTAAAAATTTAAGATTTTGAAACAACCCAAAATGTACATATAAATACAAAAGTTTATGTAGAGGCAATAAATATATTAACCAACCATTAAAGAGAAGATTTCATGCTCAAAATGGTGTGACTTGTGCTAAAGCCCATGACGCCAAACTTAGATTTAATACCTGATCTAATTGTTGAACTATTTTCTTCCAGAAATACAAGCTTAATCAGTCCAGAACTTTTCGGGGAATACCAATGAGGTAATTTGTCACTTGAATCTTCTTCATTTCTCTTAGAAAGAGACAATTGTACAAAACCCCTTGTCTTTCCTCTCCCCCAAAATAATGCCTTGGTCTAAAAATAATACTTTATTAATAGCTTCCTTGCTCCACATTTCTTTCTATGAAACCTTCCATTTTGTACAACACCTGAGTGTCCTTCTAGTTGCTAGATGGAATGCAGCCTGATTCATGAATTGCTTAATAAAACCAATTAGATCTTCAAATTTTCTTCTTTAAAACAATTTAATAGTAAAAAAAAGCTGCCAAAATATCTAGTATATTAATAATTTTACTGATACATTTTATTTAATCTAATACATCCAACATAATTTACTTTAATATGCAATTAAATTTTAAATATATTATTGACACATTTTAGAATTTTTTATGCTTAGTCTTTAAAATTTGGTATGTATTTAACTTAAAGCATGTCTCTACTTCAAATATTCACTTAAGTTTTAAACATTTTTTTTATTGTTTGAGAGAAGGTGAGAGAGAGTGAGAGAGAAGGGGGAGGGCCCAGACCAGTCTCTGTAGTTGTACACCATTAGTTGTAACATTGTTTCACTCCATGCAGGTGGAAGTGGGGCAGTGTTGGGCAGGGGCTTCCCACATAGGGGGCAAGACCTTTGCTGCTGAGCCATCTCGGTGGTTGTAAGTAGTGCTGCAGTTCAGCATATGGTGTTTGCACGGAGCAGGGTCAGGCATAGAATTCCTGACCTCACATTTGCAAGTGAAGCCCTCATACCACTGAGCTATCCAGGCAACCCCTTAAAACACGCTTTAATTTCACTGTTAAACAGCTACATTAACTGCTACCATATTGGAGAGAACAGTAAATTTTTCTGAAAACTATAACTTTTGTAATAACATATCGATTTGATAACTCTCTCAAACTCACAGGAAAGTACATGTAGTGTTAAGAATGATTCAAGGGGAAGCCAGGATGGCTCAGTGGGTTAAGCGCTCACTTTGCAGCGCCAGGGACCAGGCATTGAATCCCGGCCCTGGCACGTGCGGAACCATATGCTAAACTGGGAGCTCCCCCAGTTCAGTTCTCTCTCAGTCTCTGTCTCTGTATCTCTCTCTGTTAAAAATAAATAAATAAAAATATATTTAAAAAAAAAAAAAAGAATGATTCAAGTATTCAGGAGAATTTAAGAGGCAGCCTTCTGGAACAGTCACCTACTCTACTTCTGACATTGAGAGATGAACAAATTATTTTATTTTTACAGGTCTTAGTCACTTATCTGTAAAATGGGAATAATAATTCAACCGAGTAACACTGTTATTGGATTGTTATGAACATTAAGCAAAATGATCAACGGCAAAGTGCACAACAGTTTGGCCAGCATATAAGAGCTTAATAAGCTACAATTAGGACTCAGTAAAATTAAGTGTTGAAAGGAGATAAATAATTGTTGGCTGTATTTTTTCCTATTCTTTCAAAAAAATATGTTATTGCTTGTATATTCATTGCCAATATTCTGATATTATGGCTTCCAATAGAAACATTTAAGTAGTTTGCTTTTAATATTGGAAACCACACTAGATAAATAATTCACAATTTGGGAAAACATAAAATTTGATTCTAAGTTTATTCTTAATTTATAAGTTATAGAACAGCCAGAAAGTATTTTGTAGACAATTGTTCCTCCTTTTGTATTTGGTTAAAAAGTGAACAGATTAAAAGTAATAGCACATATGTTTCAATGCCCATTTAATTAACTCAATATATTAGCTATGTAGTAATTATTCCATGGTATTAAAAACTTTCAGAGTATATGTCTCAGATAAATTCTATGTAGGGTAGTACATAGTAAAGGGAGATAAAAAGCATGCCCCAACCAGATAAACATAACTAATGAGCTAAAATCTAACTTGTAGAGAAAACTAAAGCTTTGGCAGCAAGAAATCTTACTATTGGCTTTATTAAATGATTTGTAGGTTCTATAGCTAAAACAATATCAGTCATAATCTATTGTGCTTTTCCCCTTAACATGGCTCTTAAAAGCAGAGGGAATTATATAGCTCTTAAAAATAAAAAACAGGTAAAGTTTAGGAGGTATTTTTTTTACTTTTCCCATTTTCAGAAAAAACAAAAAACAAAAACCTGATGTGACAAAAGAAAAAAAATTGGCGTCAACTGGTAGAAAATGTTTAAATTCATCAAAATCTGAGATCTTTCTGTCTGTACATTTAAACGTATTTATCCAATGATTAGTACTGTGTTAAAAATGTAATTAGGGGGAAGCTGGGATGGCTCAGTGGGTTAAGCGCTCACTTTGCAGCGCCAGGGACCAGGGATCGAATCCCGGCCCCGGCCCGTGCGGAACCATATGCTGAACTGGGAGCTCCCCCAGTTCAGTTCTCTCTGTCTCTGTCTCTGTATCTCTCTCTCTGTCAAAAATAAAAATAAATAAATAAAAATATATTAAAAAAAATGTAATTAAATATTATGATAAAGATGTATCAGTCAGTCAAATGACTATCTTAATAGATTTGTTTGTGAGAGAAAAAGTATTTATTTAGGTTCTCCATATTCTTTTCAAAGCTATTTTTAAAATAATTGTTGTCACTGCATAATTAA
>PVKE010020432.1:0-27496 GCA_004027555.1 Craseonycteris thonglongyai | reverse complement strand
CTCTGAGAAGATTTCATCTCGCTTCCTTCTGGTACCCCTATTATTCTAATATTGTTCTTTCTGATGGAGTCAGAAAGTTCTTATAGGGCTCTTTCATTTCTCTTGATTTTCCTTTCCCTTTCTTCTTCCCTCTGTGACATTTCCATGTTTGTATCTTCAATTTCACTCATCCTTTCCTCTAGCTGGTCAGCCCTGTTTCTATGCTGGTCAGTTCTTTTTTGAGCTCTCCCATGATGCCTTTCATTTCAAGGAGTTCCTTTTGGTTCTACTCTAGCTTCTCAATTTTGTTGGTAAAGTACTCATTTTGCTCAGCAAATTTCTTGTTGAGGTCATTTAACTGTGTCTGGGTACTTTGCCAGCATTGAGTGAGCTCTCTGAGTGTCTTGATTAAGGCAGCCCTGAATTCTGTTTCACTTAGATTTGATTCCAAGTGTGCAAGGTCCTTTACTAAAGACTGCCCCTGATCTTCTGGAGGGGCTTTGGATTCTGAGGTGTGCATTGTGTATGATGTGGTTGTTTTTGCTTTAGGCATGAGTCTGTTTTCCCTCTGGGGGAAACCTATCAGATGGGCTTCTCTTTATTTTTTCTTTTGGGCTCAGTTGTGGGAGAAGGAGATTTTGGGAGAGGGTTGGGGGAAGCAGACAGCTTCTGTGTCCTGGGGCACTTCAGGTTGCTGTCTTAGCTGTTAGATAGCAGGGTAGTAAAGGTGTGGCCAGGGGTGGGGGGCATGTGAGTAGGAGCTAGGGCGGGCCTGAGACACAATAGCAGATTCCTCTTTCAGCAGGGGGGCTGGTGGTTCAGTGTGGGCGGGGCGCAGGAGCTCTGGTCTTTCCTCCTCCTGGCTGCCCCCTCCTTCAATTGTATCTGTAAGGCACGCCCGCAGGGCAGCACTTGGATGGGCTGGGGCTTGGCAGAGGCCCTGGTTGGCTGCGCAGTCCCGCGCACAGGCAATGACACCACGGAGACCCGGCAGGCAGCGCAGTTGCGCACACGGTCCGCAACGCCCCAGAGGCCCGGTGGGCGGGACGCCAAAAGCCCAGCTGCGCGCTTGCGAGCAGGCAGCAGCGCTGCAGCAGCCCGGTGGGCCGGGCGCCACAAACCGGTCCCGCGCACAGGCAGCAGTGCTGCGGCGGCCTGGCGAGCAGGGTGCCAAAAGCCCTATAGCGCACTGGTGAGCAGGCAGCGGCGCTGCGGGGTGGCCCGGTGGACGGGGCATCGAAAGTCCGGTGTGCCCACGCAGTGATGCGAAGCGGCCCAGTGGGCGGGGCACCGAGAGCCCAGCCGTGCACTTCCGCGCAGGCAGAGTCGCCGCAGCGGCCTGATACGCAGGGCACCAAAAGCCCAGTTGCACGCTGGCAGCCTCGCTGTGGCGGCCCGGTGGGCGGGGCGCCGAAAGCCCTGCGCGCACAGGCCGCAGCTCGGGCGGCAGCCGCTCTACGCTCCCGGCTCTGTTGAGACCGCCGGATTCACTCCAAGCACGTCCAATGCAGCTGTGCCCACTCAAGCCCCAGCCCTCACTCCAAGAGCCCTGTCCTCAGAAGGCGCTCCTTCACAGTCAGTCTCCTCCGTAAATCAGGGGTGCTGAGCTGCTGTGGGCTGGTGCCCTGCTCTCACCCCGCCCGCCGGGAAGTGCCGCCGCCCTGCTCCACAGTCCCTGTTCCACTTTAGGCTCTGTGATCTGATTAGGGCACTGCGTGCTGGTCCCTTGAGTTCGGATGTTAAATTGTCCACAGTCTTGTGGGGCTTCCACGCTCCCTAGGTCTCGGCTTCCAGCCCGCCCTCGATCCAGCTCCACTTTGACCGCAGTCCCCCGATCCCCCTTTGTTTTTGCCAGCCCCGGGCCGCACTCCGAGTCTCTGTCCCCGAACCGCTGCTTCCCTCTCCCTCTCCCGCTCTCCCCTTTTTTCTCTAACCTTTGTGTGTTGTTCTGCGTTGTGTGGTTCTCTTAGTTGAGGTTTCTTCTCAGGGTTTCCCCCGTGGATTCCCCTCTGTTCACAAGGCCCTTCCCAGGCAGTTATCGGCGTTCTCCTCTCATGCCGCCATCTTGGATCTCCTTGGGTGGTCTTTAGAACCACTAATTCAGCATGTCCAAAAGCAAATTAATCCACAACCCCCCTCCCCACTCACACACACACAAACATGCATGCACATATACACACACGTACACACCAAGGAAAAAAAACACAGACCTTCCCATGCTTCTCGTGTTATCTAAGTACTCTTCAACCCAAGTGTTCACATCAAATACTGGGTATTTTCCTTCATTCCTCTGCCTTACTACCACCACCACCCACACTGAGTCCCTCGTTAGGTTCTATAACTTCTATCATCTAAATACTTTCAGATCCATACAAATTTGTATAGTTTTACTGCCACTACTCCAATTCAATGCTTCCTTATCTCCCCACTTAGATTACCCTATCAATCCCCATCACTTATTTTCCTGCCTCCCTTCTTGTCTCCTCTAACCCACTTCTCATTGGGCAGCTTGATCAATCTTTCTGAAATGAAAATCTGATCATGTTCCTATTCCCCAGTGTCCTTAGGATAACAATCTAAACTCCTTATCACACAAAGACCCACATATACCGATCTCTGTTCTCACCAGCAGCCTCTTGCAAGCTCCATTCTTCTGGAGCCTTTCAGAGGCCAAAGGAGTAATTGCTGGAGTTGTTGATTTGCTGAATATACTCCATGTCCCTTGCTGAAGCAAGCAGTGTGTCTCTCTCCTACAACCCACACTGGAAACAACTGGACTCTATACCTCCTTCCTGTGCCTGAATCTTACAGGTTTTCATAAAATAACTGTTTTTGCTTAAAACTTCTCCCTTTATCATAGCGCTCAGTCTTAAGTACTTGAAGCTAGATCGAAAGACGCCATGATGTTCTCAAAGTCACTCCTTCCCTTGGGCTAAGACTGTTACTGAGTCAACATCACCTGCCAAGTCTCTAAGTTCTCTTGTGATGAAAGTCCCCCGAAGGCCCCTCAAGTCTTCACACCAACCTACTTGACAAGCCCACCAGGCTAGTTTACTGATCAGTGGGAATCTTAGCAGCAGCCACAGGGTAGGTTCAAGCTGTACGTTATGCACTACAGCTGCCGAAGGAGATTAGGCCTCTGCACTTGCTGTCTCCTCTGGCTGGAACACTTTTCCAGAGAGCCACATGTTCAAGTTCCTTACTTGCTTCATTCCTTCACCAAAGGGTCACCTGCAGAGAAGCCTACCCAGCTGCCTTATCTGCAGTTGGAGCCACCATTTCTTCCTCTCCACTGACCTTACATATCCCTCTTCTTGCCTTATTTTTTTTTAATGCTTATCACTGTGTAACAGAATATATGTTTCATATATTTCACTTTGTTTTGTGTCTTCCCCACTAGAATGTAAGTTCATGACAGATGAGATTGCACTGTATCCCAGCACTAGAACAGTTCTGGTAAGCCCAGAGTAGGTACTCAATAAATATTTGCTACCTGAAGGAAGGAATGCTTATAGCACCAGAACACATGATTAATCTAAGAAACATCTGGCCATTAGCTGTCTTACATTAACATTTTCCATAACTGACAAAAAAATCCTTTATGTGATATCTACCAATGTATTTCACTTAATGAATCTCAGCCCCTTTAAACAATGTTCTTCTTGCTTGCAGAATGATCTGTTTGCCTTTGCTTTTATATTTGTTTCTACAATACTACATGCCTGGTTACATTTAGAAAAATATTTTATGAATTCTTTTGAATCCCTAAGCCCGAAAGAAATATTTGGCCCCAGGACTTCTTGACCATAGGAGAGAAAAGCGAATATGCAAAGGCTGTCCAGAAAGTATCGAGCCATGTAACTGTTCTCATTATATTGACAATGGCTAGATATTTTCTGGATAGCCCTCATGTATTCACTGTTTTATTATAATACTGTTAAACCTCAGCTTTTTTTTTTTAAGATTTATTTTATTGTTTTGGATAGAGACAGAGACACACAGAGAGAACGGGAGGGCCCAGAGCAGTCTCCATAGTTGTATGTCATCAGTTTTCAACATGGTTTCATTTCACACAGGTGGGTGGGAGCTGCGCAGGGTGGGAACTGGGCTGGAGGTCTCTCACATGAGAATCACTCCCCAGTTCAGCATATGGGTCCGCACGGGCCAGGGCCGGGATTCAATCCTCGGTCCCTGGGGTTGCAAAGTGAACTGAGCCACTGAGCCATTCTGGCTTCCCCTGCAAAGCCTCAGCTTTGCATAAGTACAGGATAACGCGAATGGATCAGACGGCCAGCCTCAGGGTCACACGTATGATAATATAGATCTTATTCAGGACCCACTGTCATAGAATTTTTTTACATTCTGCATGGACCATATTAAATGGCCATGGATATTGGACCATTTCTATCCTATATTAGTTTGAGAGAGATTAGAAATTGAACAGAAGAGACTGTTTATAGCTTTCATAAGATAAACATGAGTGTTTTCTTAACAAATGTTCTAAAATAACATGCATGAAACATGCATTTGGGTTGGGTAGTTATTTGTCTCCTCTAACATAATTCCATGTGATTAGCTTTTTTCAGAGAAATCATGTGGAAGAGTTTGATTTACTTTTTTTTACTATCAAGTTTGATAAGGTGGACTTCATGAGCCTGATGGTTTGACCTTGAGGTATCTTGTAGTCGATGGGAACAGGAAGCCAGTTGCAGTGGAAAAAGAATTAGAAAAAGACTTTATTCTCAATTTGCTGTAGTGGCAGACTCAGGGTGCAGAAGCAAAACTACCATTATTTGTTTATGCATGCAGTCATTCTGTCTATCACTCTAATCTCCCTAAATATATGAGCTTTTCCCAACTCTAACTTAAAAATATCAGAATAAATCCAGAAACCTTAAAGGCAAAGACTTACAGTTTTTATTACATACAAATTTAAAACTTTTACATGCAAAAAAAAATGACACAATGTGAAAATATATGTGTGTGTGTGTGTGTGTGTGTGTGTGTTTATCAAAGTAAAAAATAATGCAATCTTTATGATGAACTGAAAAATTTGTAAAATATAAGGAAGTTTTACAAAAGATGAAATTCAGACTTTAAAAAAAGATCATTTATGTATGATAGGTGGATAGATACTGAAAAGGTTGATAAGTATAGTATATAAGTAGGTGTGGAGAGATGGATATTCTCATACACTACTGGTAAGATCAAATGAATAGTCTTTCAAGAGAGCAATTTGGCTACATGGAACTAAAGCCAAAAAGTAATCCACTTAGAAATTTCACTTATAGGAATAATGTTAATGAAATTGCCAGACAGATTCACAAAAATATATTTACAAGATGTTCATCTAAGTATTGTCTATAATAATAAAAAGTTGAGGGAAAGCTGGGATGGCTCAGCGGGTTAAGCGCTCGCTTTGAAGCCCCGGGGACCGAGGATCGAATCCCGGCCCCGGCCCATGCGGACCCACATGCTGAACTGGGGTGTGCCCCCAGTTCAGTTCTTGCCGGGACCTATGTGGGAGGATCCTGGCCCAGTTCCTGCCCTGCGCAGCCCCGTGCCCACCTGTGGAGTGAAACTATATGGAAAAACTAATGTCAACTATGGAGACTGCTCTGGGCCCTCCCCCTTCTCTCTGTCTCTCTCTCTCTCTGTCTCTGTTTCTTTCTGTCAAAAGTCAATAAAATAAATCTTAAGAAAAAAAGTTGGAAACAATTTAAATGCTGCTTAAATTCCTTGTATTATAAATGGCTAATGAGATATGTTGTCATTCCAAATAAAGATGAAGAGCTATATTTAGTAGAATGGAAACATAATCTGAGCACTATAGAATAATATGTAAGCTGATTCTCATTTTCGGTATCCAAAGATAGATGTATCAGTATGTTCATATAGGCATTTTGAAATTGGGGGTGCCATACCACCCACCAAATGTTAAAAATGATGTCCTTTGGGTGAAGGAATGACAGGTGATTTTTATATAATCTGTTTATCTTCATCTAATTTCTAATATTTTACATAAGAATGTTTTTTTTAATGTACAAAAATATATAGCACTGTTTCTATTTTGAAGGAAGTAAACCAGTACCAACGGCTTTCCTGCTTACAGTAGAGGAATTGGTTTTTCACATTCCTCTGAATAGATCTACCATACTCCTCTGTTTCTTATCTACTCTATGTCTAACTCCCCTGCTGTTGAATTTCATTCTCATGCAAATTTTGGTTTCATTTTAGTTCCATGTTTTTCTCATGTGGAGAGTGGCTTAATTCTTGATTTCTTCCTCTCCTTAAATCTCCCTCCACCACCCCCAAATAATCTGTCGAATTTTGTTCATTATACTTTAGACGTGGCTCTCAAAGCGACTTTGTCTCCAGATCTTTTTTGTGGCCATCTTAATCTAAGCTGTCAGTGTTTCTTACCCAGATCTATGTAGTATCCTATTATCCGGCCTCCCTAGGGAAAGCTGCCAAATATCTTTCTGAGACTAAATAGGACTCTCATTCCCTTGCGTTTAATAACTCATAAGGTTACATGAGAACCCTTTATGTGGACATGAAAAGCCCTCCTAGTCAGACCCTTTTCCTGTTCTCCCTACCTTGTCACAGCCATTCAGCTTCTTCGTTCCTGGACTGTTTTTCTTATGATACTTGCTGTTGCACACCCTCCCTTCTTCCTGTGCTTCTCCCCCTCTAACACCTTTTCCAACACCCAATTCAAATATTATTTCTTCTGGGCAGCCTCCCCTGACTCCTTTAGGGGGAGTCACAGGGTCTCCTTTTGTGTACATCAGGGGTGTCCAATCTTTTGGCCTCCCTGGGCCACATTGGAGGAAGAAGAATTGTCTTGGACCACATATAACATACACTAACACTAACGACAGCTGATGAGCTAAAGAAAAAAATGACAAAAAAACTTAATGTTTTAAGAAAGTTTACGAATTTGTGTTAGGCTGCATTCAAAGCCATCCTGGGCCATGTGCGGTTTATAGGCCATGGGTTGGACAAGCTTGGTGTACATTCTTACTGTGTTGTACAGAAATATTTCTAGTTAGGTACTAGCCTCCCCCAGCCTCCACCCCAACTAAAACAGGGAGCTACTTAAAGACAAGGCTGCATTTGAACAACCCTTTATTCTGGCTCATGCAAGACCCTCAACTGGTCATTGCACATATGACAAATACATTTCCCATGATGACCTCATCTTTTCATTTGGCAACATCATGTTGTGTCTAATCTTTTGATTTTCTGAATTGTCAAGACTGAACAAAAATTCTGATCCTTTCTGTGTTCTTTCCTTCCTTAGGCTTCAGATGATGAGTCTTACATCAGTGATGTGAGTGATAATATATCTGAGGACAACACCAGTGTGGCAGACAACATTTCTCGGCAAAGTATGCATGCTTTCAATTTGCTTGTTCTGTCTACATAGCAGATGACAATGCTGGTATTTCAATGAACAGTCACTCCCCGCACCCCCTAATTGTTCCTTTTTGAAGCTGATTGTTCAATAGATTTTTATATTTGTATAATCCTTTGAGGCAAATGTTGAAAAATCTGTGGTAAATGGTTAAGTGAAAAAGTTTTACTTCTTGCTTAAACCAAAAGCTTGAATTCGTCTTATTAAATATGTATCTTGGGTAAGCTGGGATGACTCAGTGGGTTAAGCGCTCACTTTGCAGCCCTGGGGACCAAGGATCAAATCCCGGCCCCAGCCCATGTGGATCCATATGCTGAACTTGGGAATGCCCCCAGTTCGGTTCTCACCAGGGTGAGACCCCAGCCCAGTTCCTGCCCTGTGCAGCCCCGAGCCCACCTATGGAATGAAACTATGTGGAAAAACCAATGATGTGCAACTATGGCGACTATTCTGGGCCTTCTCCCTTTTCTCTGTCTCTCTCTATATATATAGCTCTCTCTGTCAAAAACAGTAAAACTAAATCTTTAAATATGTAAATTATATCTATCTAGATAGATAGATATTAATTCTTAAGTAATATTTTAATATATTTAATGCCCTGTTTGAAAAACTACATTAATGTTTTGTACATTTATTAGCAACCTTGTATTAAAATAATTCCATTCATTCTTGAGTATAATGAAAGCTTAAGAAATGTATCACAATCAGGGTCCATCCATATTGTGACACGTGGTTGTTTTCCTCTTTTCCTATCACTGAGTAAGATTCCATTGTGTAAATGTACCACAATTTCTTCAGCCGGTTATCTATCAAAGGACACTTTGGTTATCTCCACAATTTGGCACAACTTGGCCACTGTGACCAGTGCCGCAATGAACATTGGGGTACACAATCAGAATAATTTGAAAAGGCTATTTCCCTTTTGGGTTTTATGAAATTAGAAAAACCAAGTGTCTTGTTGTGCTTCTTGTCTTTCTCTCTTTTTCAGTCTTGAATGGGGAGCTCACGGGAGGGGCCTTCCGAAATGGACGTCGAACATGCCTGCCTGCTCCCTGTCCCGACACCAGTAACATTAACCTGTGGAATATCTTGAGGAACAACATTGGCAAAGACCTGTCAAAAGTCTCTATGCCTGTGGAGCTAAATGAGCCACTCAACACTCTGCAGCATCTCTGCGAGGAAATGGAGTACAGTGAGCTTCTAGACAAGGCGTCGGAAACCGATGACCCCTATGAGCGCATGGTAATTAACATTAATACAAAGTGGTCCTCTGTGGGGTTTGTCAGCCCTGGGCCTGGGCTAAGGCACAGTCAAATTATGATAGCATATTTGTTTTTTCATAGCGTTCTCACTGCATAAAAAAGAGAAGAATCAGCCCATTTGCATAAATTCTCCTGGAAGGTGCACACTTTCTGACTTGTGTTTGATTTCCTTTTCCTAAAGTTAGGATGTAAAAGTATCCCTTGCCTTACACATTGAAGACACATCTAGCTTTGCTCTATCAGTTTTCCCTGAATGCCAAGCGAGCCCATTTGTTCAGGAACTTAGGTCTGAGAAAGTCACCTCCTATCTGTGTTTTGCCCTGGCCTCCAATCCACATGATTGTGGAAACGTTGATCTGTCCTCTGAAAAGCACCCTCAGCCACAACCCTTCTGCACATGATGCTAAGATGGTGCAAATGGAGCAAACTTGAAACTGGGTTTCAGAACCGTGGAACTCAGTGATACTCAGGAAATTGGGTAGACAGATGAATAAAAAATACTTGGCCTTGAATGCCTGCTGGTTCCCAGGCGAGGAGTTCAACCCTCTTTTCACTTATCTTTGTCCCCCATGAGTTGAAGCATCTGTACAAATAACGGAAGACGCAAACGCCATCCACTCAGCACCCATTGACAAGGTTGTGTAAAATCTGGAGGAACAAGGGACAAAGAGACCTGGAAGTAGTCTCTCCTATATTATTTTCCTTTCTTAAATGTTTTAACAGGTTCTTATTGCTGCATTTGCAGTTTCAGGATATTGCTCCACCTATTTCAGAGCAGGAAGTAAGCCATTCAACCCTGTCCTTGGGGAGACTTATGAATGCATTAGAGAGGACAAGGGATTCCGCTTTTTCTCAGAGCAGGTAAGTCCCACTGGATTCAGTGAGGTTTTTGTGTACATAGGATGGCAGTTTGATGATGAAAATAGCTTTCTGATAAACCTCTGTTTGGGGTAGATTATGTTACTGGTTACCAAAAAACTCATTTATTTTGTCTATGTAATTGCCCATTCTACATAAATGTACACAAGTTCTCTGTTTTCAAGCATAAAGCCTTAAAATTAAAGATTTATTAATTTACTTATACATTTTGAGAATAATGCACTACTAGAGATGGGTAAGTTGAGTAGGTTTTATTTGGGGGTAGTGGCCAGTATATGTTGTAAATAAATTATTGTTTATGGAAGTTTTAACACTGATGCCATTGCCTTCTGTTTTGTTTTTAATTACCAGGTTAGCCATCATCCACCCATTTCTGCCTGTCACTGTGAATCCAAGAATTTTGTGTTTTGGCAAGGTTTGTATTTCAGTTGCCACTTAAAAATCCAATTGCTGAGCCTATGAAACAGTTTCTAGTTTCCAGTGGTTCATTGTACTCAGTTTAGATTTCTGCCTTTGGAACTTGGAGAATGTTTGTAATTGGTCCAGAGTTCAGCTTGAGAAATCAGTTTCTGGTTTAAATATAAAACCATGTTATCTTGAAGATGAGGGTTTATTGAGAAAGCAAAGCTCTATGGGACAGCAGAGCTCCATGCTGACTGCCAGTTTGGGGCTGTCACTTTAACTCATTGTGCCTCATTGTCCATATCTTTAACATGGAGATCATACCTACTGCCTTCCTGTTGTATGTGCAAAGAGATCTTAGTCGCGCAGGAAGGCTCTGTGGCACATTATCTGTTGCCATAGTTTATTTAGATATATAAACATTGTGGTGATTTCTGATCTCTTGCTCTATTTAATCGATGCCCATTATTTAGTCACTATGTTAAAAACTTGCCTAAAATAAAATGTTTCAAAATCCCATTAGAAAGAATATGTATATTATATAGCTATGTATATAAATGGGACTACTAAGTATAAGTCATTCTTTGTGTTTGGAAGGGTGCTTTATTTTCTCCCAGAATGACTCTTCTCATATGCACTTTCTCAACCTGAAAACACAGGGTAATAGAGCACTGTAATTGTACTTTGTTGCTAAAGAAGAATATAAATCATTTCTTTGTCATAACAAAGAGTCTGAAATTTTGTGGAGATATCACTAAGCTCCCTTAGTTCATCAAAATGGGAGCAGGTGGTTATGACAAAGGCACAGGTAAAACCTGAGTTTCTACAAGTAAAACATAAAGCTGTCATGTGAGATAAAGTGCTGGGCCCTGGGCCATACCTCACCCAGAATAGGAACATGTTCATTAAGTTAACAGTACTTTCTCATAAATCCTACTTATCTGTATTTGGAGATTTTAGTCATGTACTGTTCTCCCAAATCATATCACTCTTGGAATAAATGTGTATATAAATCAATGGTATTGTCATACTGCAGTTATTTTTGCTACATACCTCACTTTATATATATATATATATATATATATATATATCCACTATTTAGTTAAAACTTACAATATTTATCTACAGTGAAAGCATAGTAGAGCATACATGTATGTGAATGTTCATACATATTATTCCAGGCTTTTCCCAGTTTTATTAATTGAAAATAAATATGGAGCATGTATTATAGAGAAACATAGATAGTAGACTTTTTTTGGTTCACAGTCTTTTCGCCCTGGGCAATCCGCAGGCACTTTTCATATTAAATCAACAATCAACAAAATCAATCACAATTATAAATGTTCTTTGTAAAATGTAAAGTATAATACAAAAGTTAGCTTTTGTAGAATAAATCTGTAGATACGGAGTATATATTTGTTGACTTCCGCCTATGCCATTTAGATATCAGATGGAAAAACAAGTTCTGGGGGAAGTCGATGGAAATCCTACCTGTTGGAACACTGAATGTTATACTTCCAAAGTAGGTTGCTCTCCTCTCTCTTATCTGCTTTTCTAAATCAGAAATGTGTCTCTGAAACTCTAGAAGGTACCAAAGTTCCATTTCCCTGTCTGGCCAAAGCAACTGTTAACTTTACCAAAATTTTAAGAATGTTCTCCCACCAAAAAGAAAATTTACATATTAATTTATTTGATACATACTTAGCATATGCGTCAAAGCTTCCTTTTTATCACTTTACATCCTCCATTCATCATTAACACTAGGTACCTACCTGTTCTAGTCACTGTATTAATTCACAATTTATATGAAAGTTCTCTATGTTAGCCATTTCTTTTCTATACAATTTATAATTTCACTTTTGAGTTCATCTCAGATCCTGGGACTATTTTTAATTTCTAAGTTATTTTATTAAATAAGAGTGATATTTTTTCATGATTGTTGTCTAGATGATGTAGTTGATAAATGTCTTTTAATTGACATTTTTTTTTTTTGAAAGAGAGAAAGAGATACAGAGACAGAGAGATACAGGGACAGAGACAGGGAGAGAACTGAACTGAGGGCACTCCCAGCTCATCACATGGGTCCGTCCGCACAGGCCAGGGCCGGGACCCGATCCTCGGTCCCCGGCACCGCAAAGCGAGCACCCAACCCACCGAGCCATCCCTGCCTCCCCTAATTGACATATTATTGAGGCCAAAGGCTTGAGTGGTTTTGTTTCTGTCTTCGTTTGGTTGGTTTTTTGGTCTCATTGAATGACAAAATTTGCTGTCGGATTAGATACTTACTATGAAGTAAACTTTCAATATTTGTAAATTCATGAGGAAATTTTCCCAGATGCATATAGTGCCTGCATCATACCAATTCATAATTTTTTTAGAAGTGTTTTATTTCATTTTGAAGTAACATTTTATTTGAAAGTATACATAACATGCAAGTGTGATTGGAAGCCATGCTATCTCATTCATTGGCAGAAATTCTGTAACCTTACTCCCTAGAATTTGTTTGCATTAGATATATGCCCTCTTGGTTATGCTTGTCAGTCTTTTCCCAAAGAATTATTCATGATTTTTGGTCTTAACTCAAGGAATAAAACAATGTCCTTGCAGTAATCCTTCTTACATACATGCTTTATCTGCCAATCTCTTCCCTTGATCCTTCCCGAATGGCTCACTACTTGCAAGGTTAATGCAGACTCATTGGTGCATCTTAATGACCTTTCCTGCTCTGTCCCTGTCACCTTCCACCTTGCCTCCTGCCACACCCACTCACTTGTTGCACACCCCAGTGTGGCCTCTGATACTTTTCCCTAGCCTCCTTTAGCAAGTCTCCCTTGATACTCACCCCACATTCCAGGCAGATCTAAGGACTGAAGGACTCCCCCTTCTGTGTTCTCATGATATTTCCTCATCATATCTTATTATAAGTATTTGTTGGCTTGTTCATCTAGCCCTTGCTCTCCTGGAGAGCAAGAAACATGCCCTATTCAACTTGGTACCTAGCCTTTAGTACCTACCCCATAAAAAAGCACTGACTTGTTCCTTAAATGAACAAATCATGTCATAAATGTCCTTAACCATATAGAAACTTTCAACAAATAAATTAGAAGAAAATGAGAGAAAAGAAATCTTTGGCCAAAGAATATTCTCATTAGTAGAAATAGTAATATATATGTGTGACCTTCATTATTTTTAATCAGTGTTGTACTCTGCTTTAGGTATGGAGATTTCTATGTGTGGAATAAAGTCACCACGTGCATACACAACATTCTCAGTGGGAGGAGATGGATAGAGCATTATGGAGAAGTAACCATTAGAAATACCAAAAGCAGTGTTTGCATTTGCAAGCTCACATTTGTCAAGGTAAGTAATAGCTTATAATAATAAAGAAAAAGACAGCACAATATGCTTCCTAAGGAAGAAATAAGACAATTACCTGAAAATGCCTCAAGTGAGTCTGTCCTGTATCATTGATCCTTAAGGACACACTTCAGGCAAGAAAGCAAAACCAACTGATGGTTTTACATAAGGTATATAGACTTCTGAATAGGTGGAGGTTGAACAAGGCACCATCTCAAAATAGGAAAAACAAAAAAAATTTTTTTAATTTTCTTTTTAAGCAACCAATCAGTAGTTCATTAAGTAAAATTTCAGAAAACAGTTCTTGCCTATAGCATGTTTTCTGCTTTCTATTTTTATTTCTATTCCTGCTTAATTATTAGTAATCTATTTTAGGGAACTAATTATAATGAAGTTGTCTTTGAGGATGGTTATGGATGATAGTTTCTAGTCACTATAAGCTTATCCAACTCTGTCACTATTATAATCCAAATAAATTTAAGAAAAAGTATAACCTTTATTAACAAGTAAAGATGTCTGGGACAGAAGTGCCTGCAGAGTGCCATTTTTGCTAGACTCTGCTCTGAAGTGGAACACATAGGATCTCTACTCCCATCTTTGTCTAGGGGTGCTACAGAATTCATCACATACAGAAACTCCTCCCACCCTCATTACCTCTCCTACTCCTGATCTCATTTAATATGGCAGAAACAGGTAGCATACATAATAGAGTCTCTTAAAACTCAAAATTTTATTTCCTTAGTTAAATCCTTTTAAGCCATATTGATAGGTTGTGTTTGTTTTAATTGGATACTTTTATTTTAGCTTGAGGTGTTTTTGTTTTCCTTTTTTCTTGTAAACTCATTAGGTGACTTAAAACTAAAGATCCAGGGGAAGCCAGGATGGCTCAGTGGGTTAGGCGCTCACTTTGCAGTCCTGGGGACCAAGGATTGAATCCCAGCCCCGGCCCATGCGGACCCATATGCTGAACTGGGGAGTGCCCAGTTCTCACTGGGGCGAGACCCCGGCCTAGTTCCTGCCCTGTGCAGCCCCTCCCACCTGTGGAATGAAACTATGTGGAAAAAACAATGATGTACAACTGTGGAGACTGTTCTGGACCCTCCCCCTTCTCTCTGTCTCTGACTCTGTATCTCTCTCTCTCTCTGTCAAAAACAATAAATAAATCTTTAAAGAAAAAACAACTAAAGATCCAGGATCAGTATTTACTCTGACTAGGTCATGACAGTATATGTGTGCATTTGGTTTTGTAGGCTATGAGGAACTATGATTTAGGCCTGCCCCAAATACATATATACAGAGCTCAGGGCATAAGTACATATATTTACTATATGTGTAAATATTTGAAATCTGTAAATCAAACCTACAAACTGTCAAATAAAATGTGTTCTATTTTTTCACCTTGACAAATATGCCTTTTATAACAAAAGTCTGCAAAGCTAGCTCAGACACTTTGCAACTTGAGCAGGAAATCCCACAGTTCAGGAGAGCCAGCCCTGGCCCACAGCCCTTCCCAGTTTCAGCTCTGTCCTGTATTGCAGAGGGCCTCACACACATATGTGGGCAGTCCAGCCCACACATCCAAGCTCTGTCCCCACCCCCTCAAACAGCCACGCTTGGCCACCCCTCAGGCCCAAAGGCTCGCACACTAGTGAGTGACCTGCCTTCAGGTGGATGAATCCAAAGAAAAGGCCTGTGTAGGCTGTGGAATAAGCTTAGAGCCTTGTGCACAGGGAATTCTAAGGTTCTCTGTATGTGGGGTGTGATCTAGAACAGGGGCCAGGGGTCCCTCCATATGGGTAAATTCCCACAGACTTCTCACTTCTTGCAGAGGAGTATGGCTGGAAGAGGACCAGAGCAGGGTCCTCATGATCAAAATTAGCCATTTACAGATACTATAAAAAATATGTCACAAACTCCTTCTATAGCATTGCCAATTGAAAATCATTGAAATCCTTGAGCAAAGGGAAAATTCAAGACAGGAGGATCTAAGGAAGAAATTGCTAACCTATAAATTAATATTCAGTTGCGATATGAAACAGCCTTTTCTGTGTCAGGATACAGCATGCAGTAGAACTCAGCCCCTTTTTCAGAGTTGAGCCAGCTGGCAGCTAGAAAGCCACCCTTCCATAGAAAACATTTTTGATAGATTTCTGGAAACGGTTTGAATGAGAAACGTCAAGGCTAAGAAAATGTTCCATGTAGCAATGATAGAGATTGCTGTTATTAAAGAGACAGGGTGTTTTAATTGGGGTTTGTTTTTTCCAGGTGAATTACTGGAATTCTAATGTGAATGAAGTCCAGGGGGTTGTGATGGATCAGGAGGGAAAGGTAGTGCACCGGCTGTTTGGAAAGTGGCATGAAGGGCTCTACTGTGGAGTGGCCCCTTCGGCAAAGTGCGTCTGGAGACCAGGTAAGACCCCGCCTCCTGCCTCAGCAGGGCGCCATGAGTGACAGAAAGAAGGGAAGGTCAGATCATCCCACGCAGTTCATCTTATGTCTTCTTTAATAATGCGATGAAAAACCTATACGCTAAGATGCAACTGTAGTTATATTTATACTTAACATATAAATGATTTAAGCCCCAGCATTTGATAATGAAGAGTTATAAAATTTGACAAGTGATCAGAGATTGGGCTTTGTGTAAAATCACTCTAAAGTAATGCTCACATTTCAAAAACGGTATATTTAAGAGTTAAGGTCATTGAAATACACAAACTCAGATCCTTATTCATGTTATTTCTTCTGTTTTCATAAAATGAAGGAAAGCCTATAAACTTCTGTAATCCACCAATTCAGTAACTATCAGAACAAGTGATCTTCACTTGAGCAACAAAAAGCTACAATACGTTGACATTTAATAAAATACGTTAAGAGAGTTCTGGTAATACACTAGCATAGAATTGAACATCAAGTATAAACAAGTCTTCACATGACATTTATTTTCATTGGGAATTTTGTCAGTTAAGCCCTAACTTTAAAATTAGTTGTTGGTTTCCTAAGAGACCTCAGTGATATTTAAATTTCTTGCTAATAGAGTGATTAGTTCATTCATTCAGCACCTTCTCATTCAGCAGTACTGACTGTATCAGGCTTTGCTCTAGGAACTAAAGAGTACATCAATAAACAAAGCATACAAAGATTCTGCCTTTGCGTTTAGTTTAAAAGTGCTAGTAAATAATAATTTAGATCTGCATCTTTTTCTTTTTAAAAAAGAAGTAAATTGTTTTCCTGGTGAAATCTGAATGTTAATAACTTATCACCCTAGCATTTAGTTACCCAACAGAATATCTGAGAGAAAATTATGGCATAGTTCAGCCAATGAAGACTACTGTGTGTGCAAAGTTTTACTTTAACCCATTTCTGGTTTGCTTGAAGAATACTCGTGGTAGCACTTGCAACTATAGCATTTCCCCCTAGCTAACTCGGGGATTACAGTCCTAACCTTATCCCCAAAGTTCCGTGCTTTGAAATTTATCGCACAAAAAATCTTATTAAATACTGATCATCATATACATTTCTGTTACATTAGGATTAGAGACATGTTCTATTTAGGAATAACTCCAAGAATAGCCTTTGTATTTTATTTTCACATTGAAAACCAGTCAGGTGTGCTTCAGCCTCGAAGAGAGTGGTTATATAAAATTAAGGGACTGCAGCAGCAAGCTGCACCATTTCTTTCTCAACAGAAAATAGGTTAAAGGCTGGATTTTATTAAATATAGGAATCTATCAGTTCTGATCATCAATATAAAGTTTCCCATCCAACAAAATGGAACCTACTTAATTTACTTAAAAATTTTTATTATCTAATGTTTATCACTACAAGTTTGCTGGTAGTCTAGATCAGACACGTCCAACCTGCATCCCAGGACAGCTTTGAATGAGGCCCAACACAAACTCTTAAAAATTCCTGAGTTAAGTCAGTACTGCAAATTCCTTAAACCCTTTTGTCTCTCACAATGGTTTGTTGGCCCCATTCCAGGTTCCATGCCAACCAACTATGAGCTCTACTATGGCTTCACGAGGTTTGCTATTGAGCTCAATGAGTTAGATCCTGTACTAAAAGATCTCCTTCCGCCGACAGACGCCCGATTCCGGCCAGATCAGAGGTGAGCACAGTAGTGGTATTTAAAATAGACCCTATCCGAGGATCGAATCCCAGCCCTGGCCCATGTGGACCCATATGCTGAACTAGGGTGGGCCCCCACTTTGGTTCTCACGGGGGTGAGCTCCATGTGGGAGGCCCCCGGCCGGGTTCCTGCCCTGTGCAGCCCCACATCCAACTGTGGAATGAAACTATTTAGAGAACCAATGATGTGCAACTATGGAGACTGCTCTGGGCCCTACCCCTATCTGGAGAATAGGGTCTCTCTCTATCTCTGTCTCTCTCTCTCTCTGTTAAACACAATAAAAAATAAATCTTTAAAATGGACCCTAAATCATGGCATGTCACTACACACGTCATAGAGACTTATTTCCACCATCATCATTTATTTTTTCTTTGGATAATTCATCCATTTTTTTCTTTGGATAATTCATCCATTTCCTTATTTGTTTATCAATACTTGAGTTTTCTACCATAGATAAAATAGCAATCACGGGATGATCATAACAGAAGATTAGCTCAATAAAAAGTTCCCCACAGAAGATAACTCAGATGTCTTTTAGGAAAAAGTTTCCCCTCTCACCCCTACATTTACCAAAGGTCTGCAAGTTTATGAATTTTCTGTCTACTAAATACCAAATCACTCCTCACCCAATGTTTGTACTTTTTTATTTCTATTACTCTGTAGCATATAGTATCTTTTCAACTGAAGAATAAGAGAACCAGTTAAGGGAAACCTAGAAAAGCTTTGAGTCCAAGTCTAGAGTTTGTCCAACCTAGATTGGATCCCACAGGGTGTGAGATGTACTCAAAATGCAATACCTGTAGTACCTTCTGATTCTTATTTTCTGTCACTCTTACAGAGTTCTGTACTCATATTGTCCATACCTACAGAATTAATTTTACTTTTTCCAAAACCTTTATATGCCATACAAACTCCATCCAATATTATTTTCTATTCCCAGTGCATTTGTGGCTTTATCTGTCTTTGGCCAAAATGTTCTCCATGTTGAATGTTGTCCTGTTCACTTCTCTTATATCCCTCCCCTGAGCATGCCGTCTCACTGTTATAACATTCAGATTTATCAACAAGGTTCCAGTACAATGTGTATCTCATTGTAGTCCTGTTCTTTGCTCTCATTTTGAAATTTCAATATTTCTAAGTCACCATTGGGTCTGCTTTTTATTTCTCAATTTTGTTTCCATAATTCTTTTCTGAATTTCATTTACTATTCATTTCCTTTCTGTGGCCTTTTGTAATTTTTCCCAACTGTTTGTTACCTTTTTTTATTTTCATCAGTTTCACTCTCTCTGATAAGAGGAATACTCCTCCCCACTCAGTCTGTTCTAAAAGTAGATGGAGAACAACGTAATCACCATCCACCATTCTGTGACCTTTAACGAGTACTTTTTAATAATATGGAAAGGAGCGCGACCTGAGACTTCATGCTTTTCTAACCCCGGACTCTTCAATCATCCTGAAATTCTCAAGTTGTAGAAGCTTCAACAGCACTTCAAGAACAAACCACTCACTCACCTTTCATTCCTCCCATTCCACTGCTGTAGCAGTAATTCAGTTCACATACACAGAAAGCATGTTTGTTAATTGATGGCAGACAGAGATAGTGTGTCATGAAACAGGGGTGAAAGGACATTATCAGAGTGTTACTGTTCACTATGTTATGTTCACAGCAATCAAAATGTACTTTTATGCAAATGAGATTGTTTTTTATCAGAAAAGAGGATGCTATATTAAACGATTAACTGTTTTCCACTTAGATTTTTGGAAGAAGGAAATGTAGAAGCTGCAGCATCAGAGAAGCAAAGAGTAGAGGAACTGCAGAGATCTAGAAGACGATACATGGAAGAAAACAACCTTGAACACATACCAAAATTTTTTAAGTGAGTCAGTTCATTCCCACAAGTTCATGTTTAGTGAATGGTTGTCACAGGCAATGAGAAACTCCAAGGCAAAAGGAAATGAAAGATAATTTAGTGTCCAGGGAACACAAGGGTCGAAAAGTTAAAGTGATTTTGGTAACTGGTTTTGGCAATGAAAATAGTAACTCACATTTTGTGCTTATGAAAACTTTGTAGCCATAGAAATCAGCTTTCCGTGGTGGCTCTTTTCTTTTCATGGGTAACAAGGAGTGAAGATCTTTCCCAGAATGCTCTTTGTCCGTCAGCTCCGCCCTTTGGAATGATGGAAACTTGTTCCTACTCCTTCGTTCAGAGACAAAAATGGACCCCACTGCCCACAAGGTCACCGTGGCTTTATTAGTATTTGCTTTTATTTCTGGCACACGGAGCCTGTGTCCAGATTTAGGCCATCTGTGGTATGATTGCAGGTGATTAATACAAGATTATTTACAGGATGATGTATATATCACATAGATTAAACTTTATTTTTCAGATCCATCTGTTGCCCGCCAGAGCCAGGATAGATCAGCTCAGCATCACCTTTATCCTTTATGGTCAATTCATGACCCCTCACCCTAGGGGGAGGAATTCAGCCTTGCCCTTTAGATATTGAAATTGCACTCCTTGGACATGGGCCCTGCAATGACTCTTGGAGCTACTGAAGTTGCATGTTTTCCCCCATGAGTGAAGCAGAGCCTATTCTTGTGGGTCTGGGGACTGACGCTCTTATCACAATATCTGTATACGCTTTGTGTGGGGCACATCGCTTTCTAGCCCTGCCTAGAGCGCATTTCCTTCCCTCAGCCCCTCTCCCCATAACCCTACCCACTGCCATTTCAAACCTTTAACAACAAAAATGAGTTCATCTCTGGTCAAAAACAGTCAAGTCATCGATAAGCAGCTAGGACACTAACTGGCTCACAAAGTACATGTCTTATCTGCAGGAGAGAGTCCAATGGTCAGGTCACCTTGATGTGGTTTGTGTCTAATGTTGATTTTTATGTTTTCACAGAAAAGTGATTGATGCCAATCAAAGAGAAGCCTGGGTTTCTAACGACACCTATTGGGAGCTGCGAAAGGACCCTGGGTTTAGCAAAGTAGACAGCCCGGTTCTTTGGTAACCTGGGAATGTAGAGCTAGCCAACATAATCACGCTCTGGATGAATAAATAACTATGCACAATTATGTTTCTTAGAGCTCTGCGTGGTTTCTGGGTCGACTGAACACCGACCATTTGCTTTTCTATTCATCTTTATAATGGACTTTCAGAAGTGCATTAGACAAGGCCCCTAACCACTTTTGTATCCTTTCTGTTTGCTGCAACCATATTCCTTAAAAAAAAAAAAAAAGAAAGAAAGGAAGAAAAAGAAATCCACACCCTCCTCGAAAAGCAGAATTAAAGAGGCAGAATATAAAAATCCAGTCTGACAAGTTTGTAAAGAAAAACAAACGGTAACGTGCTTAAAACGCATCCAGAGAGTTTAAAGCAACGTGACATAAACCACATGTTTGGTCCTTTTTCTGGAAGTACCACCCTCATCATAGGAGCTTGTGGGCCATGACAGTTGGCCAGCTCAGCCTTGGAGTGTGTCTGTTTGATGTGGTGTACTCGTGCTGGCCTTGTCCGTAAAGACGGGATGCTTCTCAGAACCTGTTCCATCTGTACGCCATTGTTCATGCCTTAAGAAATGCAAAGATATAAAATAAGTCATTTTTTAAATGTGTGCTTGTAGGTTTACATGAAGGACAGAATTTTTGAATCATGGCATGATTCACTTTCTGGGATCAGAACAATTATGAGTCTAACTTAAATGGATTTAAAAACTGAACAACATTTGCTTTACTTTGATATACTGGCTACTGTATTGTATCTGAAGGGCAAGAAGCAAACAGTGTACGAGGCAGATTTCTGCATTCATGTTGCTCATCAAGTTCCTGTCCTGCATCCTGATGGTAAACCATCTCTTCCACCTAACCACAGAGTGTGCCCTATTATTTGGCAATGTCTATTTGATTTGAACACTTGGCATCAATGTTAAAACCTTGGAAAGAAATAACAAAGAGCATATGGGATTTCTGGGTGGACTTAAGAGTACTATAAACATAACTGTTTTTGAGTGAAGCACAGTGAAACCCAGATTTCGATCCTATGCTCAACCCATTGGCATGAATGGAATACCTCTAGGATTGAGAAGCAAGAGTGTTAGTAGCTTATTTGCATTGTTTAAATGAGTTCTATGCAAAATCATATTTTACATTTTCATCAACTGATTCTGTATTATAACGTGACCACATATTAAGCTTTTAACTTGCTATTGGCAGAGATATAAAACTTAAGCTAAGGAATTTATCCATTTCAACAAAAGGGAGGAGGGTGAGCACAGCGTGTTTTACCTACTTCAGGATTGTTTTTTTCTCCAATATACAAAGGCTGTTGTAGGAGGCTTGTTTCACTGTTCTTGAGTTGCTGCACGTAGATGACTCTAAAAATGTCTGTTAAAAAAAATCTCTAGAGATTTTCCTGAGGAATTATAAACTTACATATATTTTATTCTTAGTTAGGTTTTTATTCTAGAATGATTCTTACCATCAGACTTTAAGTGTTATTTTAAACTCTGATAGCAAAATTACTGACATTTTACATTTTGTTATGAGGTATTGATTTTAGTGTTAGCCCCTCAGCAGAGCATTCCTCATAATAAATGGCTAACCTATGATCAAATCAAAACTGCTGAGAGCATAAGGGAAAACTCTGGAGTTTGCACTAGGTAGAGCAATATTTTAGTTATTCCAAAGCATCCTCCTGTCTGAGTCCCTACATTATGTCTACAGTATGCATTGGTTTAGAATGAAATTTTATTCGCACATTAACTCCCTAACCCATCACCAGATCTAAGTGTTCCAGTTAAGCCAGCGGTCCCAACGTTTCTGACACCAGGGATCAGTTTCATGGAAGATCATTTTTCCATGGGCCAGTTGCAAGGGGAAGGAGGGTGGTTGCAGGATGATTCAAGCATGTTATGTTTATTGTGCACTTTATTTCTATTATTATCACACTGTAATATGTAATGAAGTAAGTATACATCTCACCATTATGCAGAAGCAGTAGAAGCACTGAGCTTGTCTTCCTGCAACTAGATGGTCCCACCTGAGACAAGTGCACAGTGCAGGAAAGAGGCGCAGATGGAAATGGCAAATAAAACAGTGGGCAGGCTACCCTCAGCCTAAATAAGTGTCAGATTCTGCCACCAAATACAGCTGTTCAACTGAAGTACATCATCAACTCACCACTAGAAGCCTGCCACCAGATGCAGCTTAATTGCCACCTGCCACTTACTATAGCTTTTTGATGAGTCTGCAAGTCTCTGTGCAGTCAAAATTCTGCTAATGTTATTCTGTATTTGCAGTGCTAGCATCACTGCCTCAGCTCCACCTCAGATCATCAGGCGTTAGATTCTCATAAGGAGCGCACAACCTAGATCCCTTGCATGCTCATTTAATAGGGTTCATGCTCCTATGAGAATCTAATACCATCACTAATCTGACAGAAGGCTGGAGCTTAGATGGTAATGCGAGCAATGGGAAGTGCCTGTAAATACAGATAAAGCTTTGCTCGCTTACCCACCACTCGACCTGCAGTATGACCTGGTTCCTAACAAACCACAAACCAGGTGATTGAAGCAACACCTTCCCTAGATTTCTCCAAACCTTTAATTCCCATTTTAAATTTATAAGTGGCTTGCCCCATGGTAGTAAAAGATTTCCCTTATTATCCATCTTTTTCTGCATCCTCATAAACATGGCTGTAATTTTAATTAGAATTTAGAATGTTATTGACTCCCTCATAGAATTCTGTTCTACAATTGGTAAATCTTTAAATACCATCTAAAGTGATTTGGTCTGTACTTACTAGTACTTCCCTAAAGAATCTCAAAACTATTTCACCTAAAGATTGAAAAAAAAAAAAAATTCTGCAGAGTAAATGTACTACTACAGGTAGAGAAGTAGGAAGGTGAAGCATCAGCTACCAACAGACATATCAGTCAGTCAACTGGTAGAGGACCCAGGACCCATCAGGAAAGCAACTAGTGTTTGGGTTGTAGCTGAGAAAAAGAATATTAATAGTAGAAAGGAACTTTATTAGTTAATAAGGTCAAGTTACAAATCAGGCAAGTGAATGTTGGTTAGAGCTAACCTGAAACTGATTAGGATTCCAAGGTGAGAATGAGAAGAATGTCAAATTAATTAAAATCACCACATTTTATAATATTGTAGATTTGGCATCTCTTTTGAGGTACAGACATCCTGATTAGACTTCCAATTTAAGTGCTCAGTTAAACTTTAGATAATACTTGGTTCACAAATCTCCCCATCAAATACCATGTAAAGGCCTCATCCTCTTTTGTTTTATTTTTTTAATTCTATTGATATAGTAGTTAATAATAAACATGTGAGACTTACTCTGGAATTTTCATCCTCCAAATTTGAGGGCTTTGAGACTAGTTTAAACAGCAAAAGGATAGAATAAATATGTCTTTATTTCAAGGACACTTTTTTTTATTTTTCTCTAAAACAATCTAGGATAGTGAATATTTAATATACCTGTATACCTCCCCTGTGATTTATTCATAAGTTCTTCCATCTCTTTGAGCTGGTCATTAGGGAAAGCAATAATAAGTAATGATGGTCCATAGCACACACCAGTACACGTAGAAACTACCATATGCTGCCACCAGGGTACAATTGACTCAGACTTCACTGTTAATTTTGTTGTTATTTTTCATGGGTTACTTTAAAATATCCCATAATTTCTGGCAATTGTAAAAACAAACCTTATTTGAGATACCTTTTAATATTATATGCCAATTATATGTGACATAAAAACTACCAAATGTAATTCCTGGATAACAAACCAAGAGGTCTTCAAGAGATGCCAAGTTTTCAATTTTCAAAACCTTTTGCTCCTCTTCATTATTCTGGCCCCATGCCTTTCAGCAATTCCACTCAAGAATCATTAGCTCCTGCCCCATGGAACGCTCGGGGGTGGGGGTAAAGAGGAAACGGATAAAATTTTTGCTTAGTTCTGGTTACAGCTGTGGCTGGAGAAGAGTTAATAATCCAATACACATTTTTGTTATTACCTTGTGGGTTTTAATTATCCATCTTGTCTAATCTTGTTCTCTGTCATCCTGGATAATGAAGTGTTAGTGGGAGCAGAGCTGTTCACACACCAAGGAGTGTAAAAATGGTTCCACTTGGCTCAAGTTGGTATATTATGAATGTGGCACAATAAATAAAAAGTTTGTGTACAAAATATTAGTTTGTTTCTATGGGAGCCATTATGTTCAGGATATATAAAATATATCTAATTAAACAATTATGAATCTACTTTGTGCTTTAGAAATGTTCTTTTGGGGGAAAGATGGGAAAAATGTCATTGGAGTTAAGATTAAAGTGCTTTGTTTTATGGTTTTGTTTTTCTTCAGGAAACTTCCCATCATTTAAAAATAGTGCTTATCAAACCATGATTAGATCCTCTGTACTTTAATGTCTTTTGTAAAATTGATACATTTAAACAATACATTGCATGATTCTTTCTGTTAAACCTGACTTTTAATACATAATTGTAAAAACATACATTTGTAACTGAATTTTAAGACCTTGTTGCAGCCTATGCTAATAGAGAAAATGGCAAATTATTTAAGACAGGGTTAGTGAAATCTAAAGAAGAATGAATTCTTTAAAAGTTGCTGTAATGAACCAGTGTGTCCAGCTTCTTAAGCAAATGAAGCCCCATGATTACTGCAGCTTCCAGGTGTCAGTTACCTGTCAGTCACATGTATCCTTTTGTTTTTCACACAACTATCTGACTTGAATGACTTTCTGCTTCCTTCTGGTCCTAACAGGGGCAAGGATATGCAGGTCTATTCTTTTGCACTGTCACTGAGTGTTTATAAAATGTGCAGTATTTATGCAGTTGCAGGGTGATCTATCAGTATTGGAACCACTATTACATGTGAAACACTATTAAAAGTTCATGGATTAAAAATCACACCATAATTACATATTATTAATGTCCTCACTATCTCCAGATTGGTAGGAAAAAATAAAATAAAACAAGAATGTTTTTATTTCCTGCAAAATGTTTTCCTATCAAGCCTTCCTTCTAAATAAAAATTAGGGCAGTTGTGGAGAGAGGAATCATTGAGTTTTCAGAAAACAACGTATAATCCTATTATGAGTTTCACCTGTTTCTTAGTTTATAGGTTAAGCAACAACTTAATACTGTTAAAGAGAATAACATTAAAAACCATTACCTCTTTTATCGTAGGCACCAACAACTCCCCATACCCCTTAGTTATTCTCATCCAGTTATTTCTTTAGGAAATACTGTAGTTGCTAGAAACTTTTTTAGTCATTTTAAGCTTATTTTAAAAGATTTGTTGAGATATAAGTGACATACAGTAAACTTTACATATCTGAACTGTACAATTTGATAGTTTGACGTATGTGTACACTCCTGACATTGAAACCACAATCACAATATGAACATTCTCATCGCCACTGAATGTCTCCTCTGCCCCTTTATAATCCCTCTCTCCTGCACCTCTCCCACCTCCACCCTGAGGTAATCATCAATCTGCTTTTGTTACTTTAAAGCCTTTTTTTTTTGTTTGTATTTATTGTATATGGGGTTCTATAAAGCTGTGTGCATGTGCCTTATCACTCACTGTCCCTGTATCCGCATCAACTAACACGTTCCAAGAAGAAAAGGATCTCATTAAGTGCTCGTTCTGGTAGCCCAATAAAAAATTTAAATTGCAAATACTTAGAAAATAATACACTATTTTTCATATCTAAATGGCCATGTAAGTTAATGAATTCATTTCTATCTGATGGGAGTCCAAAATAATGGTCACACTGAACTTGCTGGTGGCTGTGAGGAAGCCCTGGGAAGAGTTTTTGTCTTGGTTGTGATGAAAGAATCACTGACAAAGCCATGGGAATCCAGAATGACCGCTCTTGTACCATTTTAATGATGATGAGGGAGGTAGTCTATACTGAGTTATTTATTATTTATCTCCCAAGCTGCACTTTTGTGTCACAAACGTTTGATGCTTCCACTCAAGAAGGCTGTTTTTCTAGCTCTTCTAATGCCCTCACTTCCTAGCTGGAAACAAAGTGGCTAAACCTAATTTTGAAAAAGAAATGGAAATGAAGTGTCCAGAGTTCAGGGGACCTGTAGGGCAGCTGTTCCGGTTTAAAATGTATTCCTTACATCCTGCCCTCAATCCCCAAAGCCTGTTGGTCAAAAGCAGACAACTTCCCAGAGACTCATGGACGGCGTGATTGACATTGAGTGCTAGTGAAGAGAAAAAGCAAGAATGAGTAAAAGAGAAATGGAACCTGGGAAAGAAACGTAGATTCTCTATGTAGGACGAGGGTCAAGCTCCTTGGAGATGGCAGAGTGTGGATGGACTCCAGGGAGCAAAGCTATTGTCTTGGATGTTTGTTTACAGGCAGATTCCTTAGGTTCTCTCCAAAAATTCTGGGTCCTTATATCTAAGATGTGAACCAAGATTCTGCATTTTTAACGAGCACCCTTAGCCCCCAGGGAATCTCCACGACTGTGACTTAGCCTAACCACCCACACCTTTGTCCCCTGCTTCAACCTGTCTTTTGTTTGTTTTTCTCATAGCGACTTTCAGTAGTTGGTAAGAAAGTCCAGTTCAAGAAAACTCCCTAGACTTCAGTGGCTTGTGATGCACTCTACCTGCGTGGCTTCTTACCACTTTTGTGACTTCTGTCCTGATGTCAGGGCTGTAGTATTGGAGGTGAGCAATAGGAGGACAGAACTCTGAAACCTGAAAGATGAGATTGTGATGGGGTGTTCCTGGAGACTTTCTGGCCAGCCCAGATATCCTGAAGTCCACTCTTCAAAGCCGTGGACTGACCTCCCCTGCCTTCATCTTCCCGTTCCCTCTTAGACCTCTATGTCTCCTAAGAGGAGTTTTCAAATTAGCTGATGGGGTCCTGGCTGGTGGAAGCCTGAAAGGAAATTCTGTAGCAAAGACACTCTTGGTCATCTGACTGGTGGTTTCCTAACAAGGTGTAGCAGCAAATTCTTTACCCAGGTCAGTTTCTTCCCTGCAAATAATGTATTTTTAAATTT
>PVKE010020431.1:0-27506 GCA_004027555.1 Craseonycteris thonglongyai | reverse complement strand
CTTCAGTGCATATTTATTTCTATTTTACTTTTGACAGATAGAGAGAGAGACAGAGACAGAGACAGCTAGAGAACCGAACTGTGGGAACTCCCCAGTTCAGCATGTGGGTCCTGCCTGGGCCGGAGCCGGGATTCGATCCTCGGTCCTCGTGGCCTCAAAGCGAGCGCTCAACCCGCTGAGCCGTCCCGGCTTTTCCCCAGACTGACTCTTAACCCCTCCAATACGCAGCTAAGCAGTGAGGTGGCATAGAAAACACCGTCCTAACCACCCAGCTTTGTGGTTCACGGCGGTGACCTTCATGTCATCTCAAGTTGATGGCTCCTTTCTGTCACTCTCTTTGCCCATTAACCCATAAAACTCACAGCATAATTGGCTGACTCGATTCTCTACTTATTTCAAAGTTGAGGGAAACAATTATCCAAGGGGGAGAACATTTTTCTGGTTCGCATCCTCACCCAAACACGGGGCGGCCCTTTCTCCTCGTTTCTCTCAGGGAGCAGCTGTTACCAGAGTTCAGGTGCAATGGCTCCCCTTAGATTCCAGTCATTTCCAGCAGAGAGCTCAGGGGGCAGCTTTAGGCCCTCCTCCGACTCTTTCCCAGCTATAGTATTTCTAGCACAAAGTCTTTGGGGGAAATGCGATACTTGTATGTCAGGGATCTCACCATTTGCGGTGAGAAATATAAAATAAAAGTGGTATAATATATGCGTCTACTCCTGGTCCTTAGGTCGATTACAGTGTTATCACAGATGCATCATGAATACACACATACGAGTAACTCAGAAAGCATTTACGATAGTCTGTAATACTGTATTCAATAGAGGATGCCAATGTACACCTCATGAGAGTTCACATAAACAGAGATTATTGTGATTTATACAAATTGGAAGACGTAGGAATCAAAATGTGTTCCTTTACTGTTTTTTTCATTCCTTAAATTATGTCATATGAGCTAACGTAAACTCTGCAATAAAGAGTGGAATGAGATTTCAAATTTTTCATAACACATGGGGTGACATGAAACAGCCATGTTATATGGCCAAGTTCAAAGAAGGTATTGGGGTGGGCAGTTCAACCTGAGACTAAATTTTAAAAATATTAAAATGAATCTAAGAATGAATCCAAGGTGAGATGTGTGATTTAAGTGTTTAACAATGACCCATGCAGATCAGACTCGGGAATATGTAAAGATGATGCAAGAATAGAGATCCAAGTTAAATATAGACCTTACTGTGAAATCTCAAAATCCACTAAAATCATCAATTATCTTTATTTGGTAAAGGGAAAGCCATAACAGTAAAACGAATCCTGGCACCAACTGTGATGTGGAATTTAAAGCTCTCAAACCCCATTAAAACCAGCCTGGTAATGATACACCATATGCGCTGATGCACGCTTGCCGGGGAAACCCTAACCTGCAGCTTCCGGCTCCCTGTCACATTCCCTTGTTAAATAAGAATGAGTAGAGACCGCTTGTTACGTACTCATAAGATTGTACATAACATAAAGACTGACGGGTTTTGCCAGACAAATTTTCCTTCTTGCTTCCTGATTTGCCTTCTGTATCTGCTGGCATGGATGCTTCTTCTGACGTGCGTTCTAAATACCACGTAACCAAAGCTATTCCTACGGAGTGAGACACGTTAGCCATTCTCACCACAACGTGCATGTGCACTCGGGCAAAGGAACCGGCTGAATCTGGTGATTATGGAGGCTGTTTCATCAAAGCGCTGATCAGAAGTCCTAAGGAGAATGAGCCGTAGTTCGTCACCGCCCTCCAAGTCACCTTTATAAATAAAGCAGTGCCTGGCCTCTTTCCCGTACACTTGGGTCTGTCTCGCTGATGCTTGAGAAAGTGGAGATGTTCTACCGAAGAGAAGGAAACTTTCGGCTCTGTTTTAGGGATTGGGCACGACTTGCTTTCAGAATTAATTCCCTAAAAGTCTCTGCTATCAAGTAACATCATGACAGAAACCTTAAATGGTATCACTTGAAGACGTTAGAAGATGAATATTCTATCCTCACTCTCATATCTCGTCTCTCTCCCCCACTCTCTCCTTTCTCACTTCATTTGAGAAACCTCTCATGCGTTTGTAAGAGCAAAAAGGATTTGAGTCGATCTCACCTGCGCCCACTTGCTCTCCACCTGCTTGCTCAGCCCCCGCTTACATTGTGCGTTTCTGAAACAAAGCGAGAGCGCACGTGTGGCCGCTCACGACCACTCTTACATCGCTTGCGTGCATCTAACGTACAACATGAGTCAACACACTTTTTCTGAGCAGGGCCAGCTCGTAAAACTTTCGCCCTTTCTGGGCCACACTGTACGTGTCATCCTGTCATTTCTGTGGTTTTAGCACAAAGACACTCTTACACTGTATGTGGATGAACGGATGTGGATATAGTCCGATGAACTCCACGGACGGACACTGGAGTTGAGCATTGACATCATGTTCACACATTAGGACATTCTTCATATCGATAGGCCACTACCTAAAAATGTCTAAAAATAATATCTGAAATACTAAAACCAGGTTTAGCTCTCTGCACCCAAACAGGTGGCAGGCCATATGTGGTCAGCTGGTGTATCATGGCTAGTGTATGGTAACACATGGACTGGCTTCTCGTTATCTCACAACTAAGGTGAAGAACAATGAGGACACACAAAATATTGCCCAACTCTCAAACGTTTTCATGAATCCACCAAATACATCGATATATGCAGAGCCAAACAGCTTATTTTCATGTGCTTTATGCTGTCTCTGGAGGAAATCACTTTCTCTCTCTCATATGTGTGTGTGTGTGTCCCTGCCCGATATCATACTTAAAAGGCAATGCTATTAGTCCAGTTTCAAACCATAATAGATGTATCAACTCCGCCTAGACACCTGCAATCCGTCACATACTCTACAGATAGCTTGAAAATATCCTTGAGACGACGTGGAAACCGTCGTGGATGGCTGCCTCGTCTCCCGATCCTGCCCCTTCTACGATACGTGGAAGCACACACGCTCTTAACTATGGACCTGTGGAGGGACTGGCATCGGCACTGACCAAAGCCATCCTTGGTCTCTCTCACCAAAGACCCTGGAAGGACCGGACAACTATCTCATGAGTCTTCCTGCCTGGACCCAAGCCAAGGGTCATGAGCAACACTCTTCCATCATTTCCTAAATGCAAACTGACAACGCAGTCAACGTCCTCGAAATGACTGTCTTACAAGGCAAATAAGCTAACTTACTTTGGGGGTTCAGGTTATATATTTGGAATCATCATTTATCACTTCTGGATTAAAATTTTTTTTTTCATTTAGTTAACGTGTGTCAAACAGAAAAAGTCGAGAACTGTGTGACCTTACTCATATGTGGGATATAAAACTGAAAGCAACAAAGAAACAAGACAAACAGTCAAACAAAAGCTCATAGACACAGACAACAGTTTAGTGGTTACCAGAGGATCGGAGGGAGGGGGAGGTAGAAGAGGGTAAAGGGGCATCAAATATACGGGGATGGAAGGAGAGCTGACGCTGGGTGGTGAGCACACAATACAACACACACACACAAAGTATTGTAGAAATGTATGCTTGACACCTGCGTAATTTTCCTAACCAATGGCACCCCAATCAAGTTAATTAAAAAACACAACGTGTGTATTTTTTAAATGTATGCATTAAGTCTCCAAGCAGCAGCAACCGTTAGAATTTTCTTTTTGTTTTGGAAACGTGATTTGGTAGTGTCCTGATTTCTATATATTTTAGGTCAGCAATAGTTTTGACAATGGCAAACTTCGATGACTTCGGTAGCTATATATAATCCAACAGTGAGGCATAAGGTTCCGCCCAGACTTTGACACATTCTAGTCTTTTTATAGGTCACTTCGACTCTAATAATGAACCAGAGCAGGATCAATTTATAACTGAGTACAGTAAGTGCCCAGAATCTTTGCTTAACGTAGAGTTAGCCTCAGGCACATGCTGTACTACCTGCCAGACGGGTAGTCGAGTAACTTTTAGTTGAACCTCACACCTGACGGCTTTTCTCTTCTAGAGAGGATGTGATGATTTCCTATAGGAACCCTTTAGTATTTGTTTTATGGTACAAACCAAGCTGAAGTGAACTCATCTCCCACCCAAATGGCTAGGTCGTTCAATAGCATTCCCAGTACTAGCTTGTTTCATGTCGGATTGCACCAGAACCCTATTTCCTGCATGTTGTAGGAGATGCTTATGCCTTTTTCTTTGCACTTTTTTTTTCTTATGCTTATTTCTTTTTCTTTATAGTAGGAAAGTGCCACTGGCTGGTTTAATCTATATTAAATAAGGCATCTTCAGCAGAAACGCACATGAATCAAGTTATGTATGGATCGACGGGCTGACGAAGACATCTGCAGAGTCTCCCGGGAATCCAGGCCCGTGTGATTTCCCTAGAAGCAGCGGCCTAGTGTTCACCAAGTCACGGCATCTGCGGCGGCTCCAGGAAACACGACCACCCCACACACCCCAAGAAGCTACAGCACGTGCAGAGCCAGGGCTGCACTCACTCTCGGATGCACAAAGATCGTATGCTAGCCGATGGGGCTGGGTGACCAGAGAAGGTGGTTCTGTGCAAAGCAGCACGCAGTTAAGGGGCAGAGCAGGGCCGGCACCGGGGCTGGGGGGCTGGGTAAACCCAACGTGAAGAGGAGAGAACATGGCTGGATACGTTTCCGTTCTCCGTCCAACATCACTTCCTCGGGATTGCTGACCAGCACAGCCTTCACGTTCCCCTCAGCCCAGCTTAACCATGTTAGACAAGCTTCTTTCTGACTACAGACCCCAGATCTCCCTTTTCTGAAAAGCTGTGACTCTAGAAGCTTTGCCATTGTAAACGTTTCCCCTGCCCCCTTGAGTCGTGAATCTGCTCCCAGGCTGTGACAAATGTCTTTCTCAAAGCCGGGCAGCCATCCCTTACAAAGGTCAGGACACAGTCCCTCCATCTCCTGGTCCTGGTGAGAAGGTGGGAGTCTAACTGCCGTCAAGACATTGCCAATTAGCAAACGAATTAGCCTAGTCACGCTGACGACCTCTCCACTAGGGCTTCTAGCACTTTTCCAACAGCTCACCCAGTGCTTAAAAGCTCCTCCCACCGTCCGCTTAGCACCTTTGAGTTCAGTCTCTCTCCCTGTTGAAAACAGTCTAGAAGCAAGTTTCTCTTGCCTCTTCAGCTAGGCGGGTGCAATTTTTCCCCAACACCCCCTGCATCGGATTTGTGCAAATTAAGCGTGAGTGGTGATGGTGGTCGACTGCCCACGTGCACATGTGTGCACGCACACGCCCCCACACTAGGAGGAATCATGCAAAATCAATCCGTCCAGCATAGAATGTCGGTGCTGATAAAGCTGTATGGCTTGTTTCTTTATCCCTCCCCACCACACACACAGAGAAATGTACCCATAATTTTGAAGAAAAGTGGATTTGGTGGAAAGAGACAAGGATCACAGTCCATGCAATCAGGTCCCCACCCCTCACACACACACACAGACACACACACACACTGGCTCACGATCGCATTGGATCATATCTGCCGATGGGCTATGTCTTGCTCCTACTGCATTAGGCGGAGGCATCATTTATCTCTTGACACAAAAGCATCCAGTAACCGGACCAGAATGCGTGAAGCAGCATAAAACAGGGAACACGCATCTGGCTCGTGAGCTGACAGAGTTCAGCGGATCTGGAGGGAGAGGGCTGATCTGGGCTGTTCCACTCACGCGTCCGTACTGGGTCGGCTAGCAGCTCTAACGCCTGGCCTGGTCTCGTCCACAAGACCAGGGGTGTGTACAACGTGTCGTCGGCCGACACGTGCACCCCTGGCTCTGACCCACGTGCCGTGCAACCCCCAACAGACTGATGCGGCGCGTTCTCTGGCGAAGGAACCCAAGGCTAGTGGAAATATATAAATACATCTCCAAGTCTCTTGTTGCGTCCCACCTGCTAGCAGAACATGCAGTAAAGCCACTGAGCAGAGCAAGCCGCAGGTCACCCGGACCCATGGTGTGAGGATGGGGAGGTCACGTGGGGAAGAGCGTGACCGTGGGGAGGGGTGAAGAACTGGGGTCTTTTTTTTTTCTATTTTTGAACTGAACTGGGGGCCTCACTGCTTTCAGGAAGCACACCCCAGTTCAGCATGTGGGTCCACCTGGGCTGGAGCCGGGATTCAATCCTCGGTCCTCAGGGCTTCAAAGCTAGTGCTTAACCTACTGAGCCCAGTCCTGTCTTTCCCAGAACTGGAGTCTTTAATACCCCCTCTACTACTATAGAAACAGGCAGTCTCTCGTGCACATTTCTGCATTTCTTTTTAGGCCTGTAATGGCCTACCTGATCCCCGGTGCTTGGAAGAAAACCTAATTATTCTGAGATACACGTCCGTGTGTGGTTTCCGTGTCAATTCCATGAATCCAATGACCATGGCTGTGCGGTACGATGGCATGCTCCCTTCCCAACACGTATGACGCGTGACTTCTGCAATGAGCGCTTTCCTGCTGGATGGACTCTTTCCAGTGTGCTAGGAATCTTCCCCAGAAGCAGGGAGTTCAATATTAATAAAGTTCTCCTTTCGAAGCACTTTAATTAAAAAACTTTGGGCAGTTTTACATTTCACTTTATCCTCTTGCATTATCTCAGGGCTTGGGGGAGGGGGAATAATGAAGGGGCACCCTGTTCATGTTTTATTAAAAGGTGGAGGCAAAGGCAGTTGGAATACACGTTGCAGGAGTATAACGGAATGGCTCACTGCACAGGGCTCGCGATTCTGACAAACACACCATCTCAGCTCATTTGTGGCCCGGCTCTGCTTTTCTTGTTGTTGTTGTTCTGTATTCGCAAACAAAGACACTGCAGTCTGATGCTTCGCATAGGAGCTCAAATTATGCAGATGTCTGATTCATTGCAGCCCTTGATTTTCTTTACCATCTTGCATTCTTGTGGGGCTAGCGAGGGTGGAATGCATCCTAATTGTAATCTCCTTCGTCAACCACGAGCAGCTGCCGAGGAAAAAGTGTATCATTTTGTAGTCTTTGCATGGCTCACTCCATCACTTCAATTTACTTCCCAACACAAGAAGCAGGCATGCTAATTGGAAAACTTGCATAAAGTAGGCGTTTTCCCCCCAAACTCCTGAGGCATGCCTAGGAAGGTAAAAACGTAGAGCCTCCACTGCTCAGAATATACAATAGCTCACATTTTACTTTTCCTCTAAGTCGGAACTCGGCAAAGAACTGATTCACAGGTCATAACACCAAGGGGAAGGTTACGTGACCATCACTCAGAATTTTCAAGTGCTTTTGAATTTCTGCCTAAATGCGCCCCTTGGCCCGCTAATCAAACTACACCAACTAAGAAGCACATGCACACACACAAGCATTGCTGTCTTGTAGTCTTTTGACCCTGGATTTGGGTTTGAGAAGAGAAAATTCTAGTTCTCCATCATTCCTAATGATAGGATTGGGCAGAATTCACTTTCCAGCGCTGAGTCACAGTCTTTCGTATGAGCTTAATAATCTCCCTCTCAAGACAGCGTCGGGTCACAGGGACAAACCACACAGGTCCCCGCTCCGTGCAAGGCAGACTATTAGCATAATCA
The DNA here is from genome assembly GCA_004027555.1 of Craseonycteris thonglongyai. Classification (NCBI taxonomy): domain Eukaryota; kingdom Metazoa; phylum Chordata; class Mammalia; order Chiroptera; family Craseonycteridae; genus Craseonycteris; species Craseonycteris thonglongyai. The sequence goes on along the minus strand of PVKE010020431.1, from coordinate 19,890 downwards.
CCATCATTAAGAGCCTCGTCCGATGTCAAGAATCTCTGTTCAACACTAACAACGCATCCAACTTCGTAATTTATGAAAGGGAAACAGCGCAATGACTTGTCCCAGCCGTTGTACTTGTGGGTACTTGTGGGCGGGGACACAATGGGTGTATTTAATTCATTTGATACATTAATAATCTGGATAGTTTAGACACACACACAGCCAGTCCTAATGAGACCATGGCTAAAATGTTGGCAACTTAGATCAAAATGACCAAAACGAGTAAAAGAAGGGCCTTAGAACCTGCCGCATAGCAAAGAATTGTGTTTAGAGCCGCGTTCTCTACGGAAGAAATCCTTTGCCATCTGGAGTTTTAACGGACAGAGCTGATTTGGGTTACTTTCAAAGCAACATTTCAAGATCTAGGAAGTTTTCAATCTACGCAAGTTGGTGGAAAATGGTATGTCTTGTTGAAGGTGGAAAACATTGAATCGTGGTTGTAAGGTCGTTCGTAAGGAAGACTATATACTTATACAAGACAGTCCTGATACCAGTGGTCATTACTGGGATGTACACACTGTGGAAAAAATACCAGGTTTGGGGTTTTTTTGCATGTTTGTGGGGTATTTATAAAATCTGGTGGAATCTGGAAGTGTGTGGCCGTACAGTAGTGTGTCAGTTGTAAGTATAATGTGATCCCCTCTATTCAGGAGGTACTAGGATAGCACCCACACACACATTATAACCCGGATGGGCTGCTGAGGCTGCTCTATCCATTTACAAAAATAACAAACAAGCAAACAGAAGAACAGCTTCAACAGACAACATCTTCGCTGAAGAGCAGGATGCTTTGAATCAGTATGGAGTGCAGCTCCCTTGCCGTGGGTGTGTTTGTTATCACCACACAACGTATTAATATGATACTGCTAGCAGGTACCTTTTACGCTCAATTATGAATTTCCAAATTTTGCTCATGTTTAGCGTGTCTACAACAAAAAGAGAGGACACTCCAGAGATTTTATACTACTGTCTTCTTTTAAAATAGAGATGCATTCCACATCGGTGTGAAGTGCCTCCACCAGAAGTCCTAGCACACCTCTCTTCTAAGCATAAACAGATAATTACAGTACAGAACTCAAGCAACCAGTGCTCTCAAGCGATGGGCAAAAACATGGAAGAAACCACATTTATCCGGCATGGGTGCCTGTTGATGGAGAGTCTACTTAACGTCCGTGCAGCGTCCACCAATCCCCATGAGTGCCGGTTAACGGAGAGTCTACTGTATTAAGCAACAGGCTTACCTACCAACGGACGGTCCTAGAGCAACGAAGCAGGGGAAAGCTTTTGAGTCACAAGGGGCAGGCAAAGTACAAAATAAATAATGTGAGATATTACGTATCACATTTGGGTAGATGGCCCTGAATAGCCTGTTTCTGTTTCTGTTATTAGATTATGGCTATTTGACTGCTAACAATGTGTAGGTTAAGTTTTATTCTATTCTTGTTCTATACACATTCATTCAGATCCCACCAGCTCCCCTAAGGGCAGAAGCTGATGGCTCTTAAATCTGGAATTTCTTTTCCAACTCCCCTCCCCACCCCAACTCTGCTTCCTCAGAACCCGACAGCTCCTGAGCACCTCTACTCTGTTTTCCAAAAAGCAACTGCTGCGGACTATATCCCAGTGATGTATCCCTTTTCATATCCTCTATTTTTATCAGGGACCCGTGATGAAGACTTGGAATCTCACCTGGAACTCTTTCAATGTGCTCTACAACTACTCCTTAGATTCCTTGTGTTTTGCTCTCTAGACCTACTGCTAATAAGTCCTAATTCTTGTATAGTTTCATGAAATACTCATAGTGGAATTTACGGTGGAAGGCGATTACTTCACTGTCCATTTGAAGGGTCTGAAAATGTCTTCGAAGTCTGTGTGGTAATTTGAAGAAGGTGTAACAAGATGCTTTTTCTTTTGGTCTGTTATTTGTGGACCTTTCACACTGTGACTACACCATGTAAGACAAGCATGACATACAGCTTATATCTTCATCACTGAAAGGTTCTTTATAAACTAGCCAATATTCAGACACAAAAACTATGAGTGAATGTACTAATGGAAGCAACTTGTTTCCTAAACTCTTCCTCTTGCTTTTCTGCTACTGTTTTACCCAGTGACAGACCTCAACAGTTTAGAATCCCAACTTATTTACTGTTCAATAATGGAAGTATTGGCTCCTGAGATTTTGCCATGAGGTTGGCCTGTGCTTTGGAGGCAAGAACAGTATCCTGGTAAAAAAGGAGCCAAGCCTACTTTCTGTGTAACGCTCCCATTTTAAAAACCCATCAACGCATCAATGGAAGGTGGAAAAGGCGTCACACCAGGGTTTCTAGACACAAAAGGTATTCTAATGAAGAAAAGCTCTGTTCCTTTCTCATTGTGTTTTCACAGAACAGGTACAGAATCAGCCCAGCAAACGTGCTTTCCAGGATTCTTATGAAAAGTGTGTCAAGCGTGCTGTACACAGAACACCTTCACGGTGAGCTGACAGCTCCAGGAGGCTGTGGATTCAGTCTGTCGCACCCACGTTGACTGCCAACAAGGGCACTGCGTGCCAACTGGCACCGATGACAGTAGCGTTTTCCCTCTACGATAATTGCTTATCAACTGGGAATCCCGCACATTCATTCCCTGGCCCCATACACTTCACTTCAATGTATGAAGCAGGCTCTCATACCTCCAGCTTTTATAACCAATAAAAGTTTTTTGAGATTTTTTTTTATTAGACCAGTGTTTGGAACCACAGCATTGTTGGCTGATGTTGCTCCTCTTCACGGCACTAATTGTGTATAAAAACGATACGCCGTCGGCTTTTTGAGGAAACCAGGGCTCTAATGAGCACACAGTTTTGGAAAACTGAGGATCATTTACGGGATGAAGGAGCCCTGGCGCCAGGAAAATTCACCTCAAGTGACTGTCAGCACCTCGTCCAGCCCATCGTCATTGCGCTAAATTAATCATGAGTGAAATCTGGACGGGTTGCAATTTGATGTATGTCTATGCAAACGTGATTTAAGGGCTGGCTAGGAGACGGCAAGAAACAGGCTTGTCCACTCCCCTCGCCCCACACCGATAAACACGCGCTGAGAAGTTCACTGCTGCACGTACCACATGAGATGGGAAAGCAATCCGCTCAGCTAGACCAGGCTCCCACACTGATACACAGCAGACGCTGCTACCACTGTGCGAAGAGTGTGGATAATGGGACAAGGCTACCTCCCAGGCACAGGTGCAAAGCACTACGAAACGCGAGGACCCCCACATCTCACCTTCACCTACAATATCAACAAGATATTGTAGCGGCAGCATACGACCAAGAGCTCCAACACTTCTGGCACATAGAAGGAAAGTATAGGAACAACTAACCAAATTTAACTCAACTTCAGAATGGTTCGCACAAGAACAAGAAAGAAGTACAGGTGTGCGTGTGACATTTCTAGACCTAAGTATTATTTACTGCTGTCTCTACTGTTCTTTTACTCACAATGTCTAGCATTGCTTCAAAAATTATGAGATGTTCATTTAAAAAATAAAAAAGCAAAGCACAGGAGTATGACCTGTGGCCAGAAGAAGAACACAGCAGACAAAATAAACACACCACACACACACACACACACACACACACACACACACACACAAGCAGATTCACAGACAAACCAAAAGGTTGAAACTATTGGATAGAAACTTGACTAGAGCCATAATTAATATGTTAAATCATGTAGGGAACAGGGACAAATGGATAATTCCAAGCAGAGAGAGAAAACCTTCCATGCAGGGCAGGAACCAAACCAGGAGCCTCCCAAATGGGAAGCAAATACCTTCTCTGCCAAGCCATCCCCAAGGTTACCAGTTGTGCAGCAATTCAGCATACAGGGTTGCACACACAGGCCCGGACCAGGAATCAAATCCGGAACCTCACAATTGCAAGGCAATCACTCAACTGCTGAGCTATCCTGGCATCCCCCGGGAAAAAAACATTCTGACCAGATAAATAAAGGAAAAATAAGAGAGAATATGTAAGTCACCAATATTAGGAATGACAAAGGGGATACCACTACAAACCCTACAGACAATCAATTAAACAATGTAGGAGAATAATCAGATTTCTTGGAAGATACCAACTATCTAAACTTATTTCAGAAAATGTAAATAAGCTGCATAACCCTGTATTTATTAATAAAGCAAATATATGTTTATAAAAGTAATTTACTACAGACAAAATTTCAAGTCCATAGGCTTCCCTGGGAAATTCTAGCAAACATTTCAGTAAGAAATAATAATTTTACATAATCTCTTCTGAGAGAGAGAAGAATTCGGACAAATTTACAACTCATTCATGAGGCCAGACTTCCACTGATATCAAAGACACAGACTATAAAAGAAAAGAAAACTAGAGACTTTTTTCTCATGAACCTAACACAAAAACCTGTAAGTTATAGCAAACAACAAACAATATATAAAACAATAGACAATATATAAAACAATACACCTTGACCAAGTAAAATATACCTCAAGAATATAAGGTTGATTCAAATTTGAAAGTTTTTCAATAGCAGGAAGGTGCTGCAGACAGCGTCTCTCAATATGAATGTGTCGGATGAGCTTTTCATGGTATGGCTGGGGTTACTGTCTTTTAGGAAGAACGTCACAGAACGTGCCTAAGTGCCCTTAATCACAAAGCAGTCTGGATCTGACTCCCCCACTGCATACACAGCTTCATACATTCCACTGAATCCTATTTTGTGAGGAAAACGAAGCCATTCCATCTAAATGTTTGTATTGTTAAAATTCAGACACTTCTGCCTTCTCACTGGTTGACTGTGTATATGTGTAAATGGGTGGGTGAGTGTGTTTGTGGTGTTTACAGACATGCATGCAAAATTAAGATATGTACTTCAAATACAATATTTTTAACATTTAAAGGAAATAGAATGTGTTTATAAATGCACAGCACCTAATACCCAGCAGTGATTTGGCAGTACAACATTGATTTTAAGAGCTGAGTCTACTCATAAATAGCTTAGCCCAATATTTAGAATGGCCTTCACTTTTTATTGCATTGAGTGTCCTTAGTTAATACCATTGGAGGAAAACAATGGAAAATAAAATGAGCGTGAGCAAAATTTAAATCACCCATCATCTAAATATATACATTTATAATTGCCTGGTCCTCCACACTGTGTTCTTATTCATCTTTCTGCTCAAAATGCCTTTGAGAAAGGTCGTACCAATTTACATTTTCTCCTGCCATAGAGTAAGTGTGCTTTTCTTTACTAGGTGTTGCTTCAAATCGTAGGTGAACCTGTCATAAATAATTGGAAGGTGGTGCTCAAGCTTACATGTGGATAAGGGATGCTCCCTTCTACAAAAGCCCCTGCTTTTTGATTTGCGCATGTCTTCTTTATCGATATTTTCTCTCGCTCTTTTCTCATGGAATGCCGGGGTTGGGAGCGCGTCCTGGAGCAGGCCTGTCTGTTCCCTCCTGTCTGGGATCTCTAGGGAAGCCGGGCCCTTTCTTACTGTTGCGAAACTGGGTCCATAACATAATCCCCGGAGCACAGCTGCAGTGGAAACAATAGACGCAATAATGGGGTCTGTGCAGGGTAGGGATGTTGTCGGGAAAATGGAGGTCTTGGTGCAGTAATGTAGCAGAGGCTCTAGTTTGTAGAGGATCACATCCAAGCGGTTTTTACATCACCCAACGCTGAGCAGAGACTGGAACCATCCTACTACTGTCAGCAACAGTCTTGACAGTGTGTCAATACACGAGGAGACCCAAAATAAAATGGAACGACCTCCTGGAGGGAGGAACCTGGAGCACAGGCCTCCCAGGCTGGGTGAGGGTTCTAGGAGCCCCTCTGCATCCGTGCACCAGCTGGCGTGGTTGTAAGAGGCTGTGTTCAGCTTCAGTGAACTTTTCTTGGACACTCTTTCATCGCATTCGCCCATTTCATGATGCTGATTGACATGAACAGAGCGCAGCACGACAACGCACCTGCCCACACCGCGCTGAGTGCTCAGCAGTGTTTGACCAAAACCCACATGACCCCTGTGTCCCAACCTCCCTGTTCACCTGATCTCACCCAAGCGACATATTTTTTGTGTTCCTGGATTTAAAAAGTCCTCAAAGGGAAACATTTTCATAATGTGTAAGAGGTGAAACCAGAAATTGTAGAAGCACTAAAAGGCATCAAAATCCATGAGTCCAAACACTGATTTGAGCCGTGGAAAAGGCGTCTCAATAGGCGTTTGCATCCAACGAAGAGGACTTTGGTGGCAACTGAAGTTGGAACACGTGAGAATAAATGCAGCATTTTTATGAATAAATTCCAGGTTTGGGGGATCCCTCCTTGTAGAGAAAGAGCCCGTGGGGACTGAAATACGACGAACCTGCGTTTTGAGGATATTCCCAGCAAACACCTACCGCTCGAAGAAAATGCCACTCAGGTGAAGCCACGACCGTGCACGAACACCTCCGTGAAGGGCTACACCATGTGTAACCGCAGGAGTAAACGCTGAGCTGGTGGTGAGGAGAAGGGATGAGGCTGTGTGCCTCTTCAGGCTTAGCCTCCCCGCCAGAAAGCCGTGCACAACGCAAGGTCCACTGGTCGGAGAAAACAGTCAAGCAAGAGCAGCCCGTTTGTACTGGAGGTGCCTTCACAGCGTGTGTGCGCTGTGTGCAGCTCTACGCGGTCCCCATCAGCTGTCCCCATCGGCTGTCCCCATCGGCTGTCCCCATCGGCTGTCCCCACCGGCTGTCCCCATTGGCTGTCCCCATCGGCTGTCCCCATCGGCTGTCCCCATCGGCTGTCCCCACCGGCTGTCCCCATCGGCTGTCCCCATCGGCTGTCCCCATCGGCTGTCCCCACTGGCTGTCCCCATCGGCTGTCCCCACCGGCTGTCCCCACCGGCTGTCCCCACTGACGCCCCCCGCCCTCCCGTGGAGCATCAGACTCAGGTGCAAGTGTAGCGGCCGTGCAGCTGATTTCAACGATAGAATTTATTTTTACAGCTTTATAAATTACCTCAGTTCTGGACTTACAGAACCACTAAGGTCATGAAGGGGTCAGTCATATGTCCTGTTCCACTTTATACCACTTAGAGGGGAGACTGCACGTGATGTTGGGAGCTGTGAATTAACAGACCCCCCCCAAATCTCTAGGGGGCAGCACACAAGAGTCCAGTCTAATCTCAAACAGAAGTTATGAGTGCAGCCCCCCCACCAACCCTCAGCTGCATCCACTGGTTTATTTTTACACTTCACTGCATAATACTCGCCAACACCTGCTTTCTCACAGGAATCAACACATTCTGAAAAATCTAAAGAGCTTTAAACAGCAAAATGCTGATGAACCAAAGGTAAGACCTGGCTCCGTTCGAAATGCCGCCATGAGTTTTCTTTTTCATCCATCATGTCCTCTTGCTTTAAGCACAGGCTGTGATCAGCCAGAGAAGATATGAATTACACACAAAAAAAATCTAAACCACTCCACTCCCCAATGTGCAAAGTATGAGTTGTACATACAAAAAGAGAAGGAAAGCTTGTTTATCCAAGAACATACACAGGAAAAGAGGTATGGCCTATGATAATTCGATGTTCAGATATTTAATATTTGATATGATGACATCTTGTGTTGGAAACTGAGATGTTTTCTTAAAACCAATTACCTCTAAGATAATGGATCCTAGAGAAATCATAAAGAGGTTGTCAAACATATTTCAGTAAGCAGCAAATGAACCTCACTTGCAACCATAAATCATTAATCTTTAATCACTAGCCAATTTCTCAATAAGCTCGTTGGCACAGAAATGCCGAGATACTCAGAGGCTAGTTCTCGCCGATCTGGCGTGCATGGTTGGCTCGTGTGTTTAATTACTGTTTATGCATCGACAGGATCCAGGCTTTTGTGTGTAATAAAGAGGATGCTGTCACAGTGTCCAGATGGCTTTTGATGCAAGGCTCAGGGAGCACGTTTGGAGATGACAGGGCTGATTTCCTCTCTGTCTGCACCAGTTCAATTTTAAAAATCACGCTCATCATATGCATATCGAGAAGTCTGCGTGACGGAAATAAGTGCACACATCTATCAGTTGTTTGGAAACACTTACGTTTGACTTTTTATCATCAGAAAATGTAAAGATGTCTTGAAGCAACATTGGTGTCTATGTGTAGCGTGATGTTCTTTCGTTTTTGAAGGAGATTGGGCCAGAATGCCTACTTAGGGTCCAATCACTCCCCCATAAAAAGGAGCTTTTAAAATTAATAAAAATATAAACAGATGTTTTCCAATAACATCTCATCCAATAACATCTCAAAACAATCCATTACATCTTCAAAAAGCCTCATCAGTCCTGGTAAAGTTCTTAGTAATAAGGTGTAGGAGTTATAAAAGTGTATACACCGAATTACATTTTTTCTCCACTCTTTTGACTCATTTTAATTCTACCTTATTATATTTTTAATGACAGCTCTATGAAATAAAAGCAAATTGGACATAATATTTACCTACTGATGATGATTTTCTTCATATCAAATTATTTTCTGTTTTGGAAAATTCAGATCCAGGTTGTCAAATTCAACTTTTGCTGAATCAGTAGAAAAATTTTAACATATAGATAATCCGAAATCATTCAATATCATTCTAACTTGTTTGCATCATGAAACTTTGCAGCACTCTTATAAAAAGGAAAAGAATTTGATTTTTCTTTTATATGACTGGGTTGAGGACAAAAATGAGCATCCACTGGCAAAATAAAAACTAACAAGCATAGCCTGTCTTCAATTTGAAAACCTAGGAGGACATTTCCAACCCAGAAGATGGAATCGAGCCTTTACAGGTGTGTGCTGAGAGAAACGATAAGAAAGAAAACTCTCCTAAAACCGGTCTTCCTCACTTGCTGTGCGCTGTTATGATTTAGCAGCCCCATGGGGAGGGAATTAGCCTTCCTGATAAAATGCTTGGGCAATTTTATAAGCAACATCAATGATTTCAGAGTCACTTTGGAAAACCCACCCCTGTGGTCTCTAAACAATGTGCATTTAAGGGGCAAACAATACAGTTTAAGAACGCTCTCCTGGCTACTCTTTTGGCCCTACAAAATGTCTTTACCAAGAGAGAAGCTCACAGTTTGGAAAGTCTAAAATACAATTTTAGCAAGTGCCCTTAACCATTTGTCTCGGCAATTGCATTAACATCTACGAGTACCTGAATATCTAACATAAAGACCAAAGAAAACCATGGGCCACCTAACAGAGAAGTGACATGTTTACATCAGAGATAAAAACCACTGACACCCACACCCACAATTATGGCCGTTCGATTTATGACAAAGGCAACCAGGAACTATATTGGGTAACAGGCCTGGAGTTCTCATTAACGATGCAGAATCAATAGTATGCCCATATGGAAAACAATTCATCTTAATCCCTGACCCCACATCATACAGAAAAATCAATTTCTTGACTAACAATTCCACTCCTAGAATCGTACTCAACATAAACATGTTAATATCTTTACCAAAAATAGGAAAAAAGAATGTTCATGGAGGCAATTTTTATAATGGCCCCAAACTCTAAACAACTCCAAGTCTATAAACAGTAAAAAAGAAGAAAAATAAACGTACTATATTCCTACAATGATTATGATACAGCACGAAAATGAATAGCCTGAAAATACAAGGTATTCAAATGATTTTCACAAATACAATGCTAAGCATAAATAGTCAATAAAGAGTGCCTGCCGTGTGATTCATTTCTATGGAGTGCAAAAATAAGCAAAATAATCTATTGTGATCTATGCCAGGATGGTGGTGGACTGGAAGGGAACACAAGAATGATTTTGTGGATGCTGGTAATGTTCTAAAAATTGATTTAGATGCTGGTTACGTATCTATGTTCATTTTGTGGGGTTCTGTCAACTTTTTATGTGTTTGTGTATATATATTCATACATATATACACACACACACACAGAGGGAGCCAAAAACTCTATACACATCTTAAGAAAGGAAAATACTGTTGGCTGTTTGTATGTCTTCAGGAGAGAAGTGACTATTTAGGTCTTCTGCCCATTTTTTAATCTGATCGTTTGTTTTTTTGTTGTTGAGTTATATGAGTTATTTATGTATTTTAGATATTAGTCCATTATCAGAGGCATTGTTTGCAAATATTTTCTCCCATTCAGCTGGTTTCCTTTTTACTTTGTTGATGGTGTCCTTTGCTGTGCAGAAGCTTTTTAGTTTGATATAGTCCCATTCATTTATTTTTGCTTTTACTTTTCTTGCCTTTGGGATCAAGTTCACAAAGTATTCTCTGAGCCCAAGGTCTGTAAGTTTAGTGCCAATGCTTTCTTCTATGCACTTTATAGCTTCGGATCTTAGGTGGAGGTCCTTAATCCACTCTGAGTTAATTTTGGTGTATGGTGACAGTTCACAGTCCAGATTCACTGTTTTGCATGTGGTTTTCCAATTTTCCCAGCACCATTTACTGAAGAAGCTTTCTTTTTCCCATTTTATATTTTTTGCTCCTTTGTCAAAGATGATGGAAAGTGAGCCGATTCTGGGTGGTGAACACATAATGCGATGTATAGACAATGTCATGTAGAATTGCACACCTGGAAACAATGTAATTAATATCAATTAATGTCACCATAATAAATTTAACCCAAAAAAATAAATAAATAAAAATAAACACACTTCAGAAAAAAACAAAAAAAGAAAAAAGAAAGGAAAATACTGCACTAAAATCGTAATATTCAATATAGTCTGAGAGCAAAATGATTACAAGTCACATTTGACGTGGTGACCACCAGCATCCAGACACATCTGATGACGGTGACCTATGCTTGAGCCACGCTGACCAAAGTGTCCACTTGTGTCGCTGCAAGTGGCGCTGCCCATGCTGTTTTCATTGACCATGTGTCTCAAACTTGTCACGAATGTGTGCGATTTTCAGGCATGTTGGAGGTTCTGTTGCAGACTCACGCCTCCACTGTCGTTGCACTTCCACAACCTTCTAGAATTTCAAACACCCCTTCAGAACAATCTTGTGCTTCTTCAGTGACAACCATGCTTCCACCATTTTCTCTGACTGTCCCGCCTGTCCCACGGTGATACTAGCCTTCATTTGATGAACGCCATCTTTTGAGTGAACATTATACTATATATCTTACTACTATAATTAAAGTTTGAAAAGTAATACATCGGTAACATCTCTTAAAATGTATATACATTTTTTGGCACCCTTGGTATACACACATGACTACAATAGAAAGTGTATAGAATAAACTAACACTCCCAATTATAGGTAGAGATAGAGAGATAGAGATAAACAGAGATATGTAGGTAGAGATAGAGATCAATATACAAATATCAGGGTCTTGAGAATTTGATTTTCATCACCTATGCTGGCCATTTGCCCTGACTTAGGTCACAACTCTGTCCACAACTCATTCCCACAGGCTTCCTATGGCTCGGTCCCTCTGTGTGACGTCACACACTGTCTCTTATGCAGGTCAGAATTGTGACTTAGCTTCAGTTAAGGGCATTGCCTACCATTTTGCATCATAGAATCACTGAACCTCTTCCTTCTGATCAGGTACACTTGAGAACATGTTACAGATTTCTCTCTCACATAGAACTTTTTGTGGAACCATCAATGCCAAACCAAAGGCAGAGCCAATGTTTAATGGACAGCACAGCTGTTTCGCACAGCAAGAAAGATTTTTCAAACCCAAACCCAAATGCCTCAATGATCTAAGAAGGTGAGAAAGAGACGGGGTGGGATGAACAGGAGAGAGAACCTTATTTTTTATGGCAGAATGAATTTCTGGTGGAAGGAGATACAGCAACTGAAAATCTTGTCGATTCCTATGGAAAGTGGGAGTGTCTTTGGTGGTGGGAGGTGAAGAGCCGAAATAGAACACGCACCTCATCAACGAAGGGATGAAGCACATTCCTTCCTCCAGCACGAACGCTTCTCATAACTGGATTCACACGTGGTATTGCCCACACTTCATTCTGCTTGGCTGGTATTTTTAAGTGGGACATATTACGATATAACTCCCCTGGACATGTGATGTTAAAGCCAGTGTTCCCACTGGTGTAGAGTAACAGACATTCGTGCCTGGAGGAAATTTGGAACCGTATTTGTGCATCAAAAAAATTGAAGTCATTTTTTTTTTCTTTTTTAGCATTGGCCATATTATTGCTTTGAATTTCTTAATCAATTCTACCCAGCTGATGTACTCCACGGAGGGACTCTGGATACTATTTATGGACATGTGCTGAGTGTGGCGAGCCTAAATATAGGCTGCAAAGATTCCAGCTACATCTGGGCAGGACTGTTGTAGGAATGCCGATTAAAAGTTGCCAGACGCTTCTTTATGCACCTGACTATCGGGACAACAGGTACATGTACAGTCCTCTTTGCACAGGTCTTCATTGTACTGTGCAGAATTGCATGAAGGGGCATCTTGGCTACGATAATGCAAGACCAGCATAGGGTCCTAAAGAAAGCATCATGGGAATTCCTTCCCCCAAAGCCCCTGGAGATACATTTCTGGTCTTGGAGAAAAAGGGGAAAGTTTTTGCATGGGCTCCTGGGAGGAGAGAGATAAGAAACCTGACTTTTTCCCTTTGCAATCCAAAGATGTTAGAACCTCCACGCAAGGATTGAGTGTTCTGAGCCCAGAGGGCACAGGGAGCCCCTGGGGACTCTTTATCGTGGCATGTGCACATTGCAAAAACTGGTTAGCAGCATCTCCTGAAGCTCAGATATGTGCTCACCTTAGGATTCAGCAATTCCATCCCGAGTTTACATTCAAACGGGTATCAGGACACACGCTGACCGGAAGACCTACGCCAAAATGTCCATAGCAACACAATTCTTAGTACACCTAGGGGGGAACTACCCAAATGTCCATCAGAAGCTTAACAGGTAAGCAAGTATCATGTATGGACATGATGGAATAATACACAGCAATTAGAATGAGCAATTACATGCAAAATACAATGGAATCTCGCGAGAATGATACTGAGGACATGAAGCTAAGCACAGAGTAGTGCAAACTGGAGTGAATGTGAGCGTCTGAAGTTCTAGAAGGGTTGGGACGAGTCTATGTGGTTAGAAGTCAGCGTAGCCCTTGGGGAGGCTGGACGCTGGGAAGAGACGCTGTGGGGATTTCTGGTGTGCTAGTAGCGTTCTGTTTCGTAGTCTGAGTGTCGACGTATTGTGCCAGTGTTACGCATTCCACGTTTAGATGTAAATTTGGTAAACTTAGTATGATTTAAAGAGCATAAATAGATGACCTTAATGGAAAACATTTATTGTGCATCCTATGTGTTAGCATACACATACTAAATATATGTTTATAAACTTTTATAAAATAAATACAAATATTATTTGTAGAGTACAGGTACTTAATTGTTTATGAACAGCAATAGGAATGACTTAAAAGAGTAAACCACTTAACATACCATCACACTGAATTCGGTTTACTTACTGATTATAAGAGTCAAGATAAAGTTTGAAAAAAATTCCTTGGTCTTAGCAGGTCATTTCTGTAGCCTTGACAATATTTTCTACAATCAGCTAATCCTTGAATCCCTTCTGAAACGTTCCTAAATTGCCAATCATCAGTTTCAGGTGGGGTGGATTTGAAAAAAAAGGTTTAACCCTGGTGGTTAATATTGACATGTTAAGAATAATATAGATGACTTATGAAACAAGCATTCTTGTTCCCATTTTATAAATAAGGAAAGTTAGAAAGAGGTTAAAACCACGCAGAAGGTCAACAGAATGTGGGATGGTTTAGATTTCAAACCAAGAAAGTCTGAGTCCACAGCCCGTGACCCACCTGTGGTCCTGCCCATAAGAAGGTCAAGTCTGCCCACAGCAAACACACCTGTGTTACAGACCCTTAGAACCTAAAAAATATCCTGGGGTATCAGCTCAGGGAACGGGAGCTGGAACTCAGGACAGTAGAGAAATTCTGTGTGTGTTAATGTAGCCTGTAAAAAACACACATCTCTAAAAGCTCAGCCAGGGGTGTGGTCAACACAAGACGTCAGGGGAGGACGTCCTTGCTGCTGGTAGAGAACCTTCTCCTAGGACAGGGTCCACCCATCCACAGGCCAACAGCGCCTTGTGTGGAACAATGACATTCATTGCCCACCCTCGCTGTGGGGACTGCCCTGGGCCCCACAGACCAACACAAAGCATGAAATGTGTAAAGCGAACCCCACAGCAGAGGCATAAGAATTCGGGGCCAATACAGTCAGACAACAGAAATCAATAAACCAGGCACTGGAGGAACACAGGAGAGGTGGATTTTTTTAAAAATCAAGCTGAGTGGACGGGACAAACTCTAACCTGCCTGACCCTGGCTAGGACGCAGGGCACATCTTCAAAGGGGAGAAAAAGGGCAATGCAGATCTTAAAGAATGAGTGCAATTGAGGTCAATACGTGGAAGAAAAGCCGTCCGTTAAAGATGCTACATACAAAGGCACAAGCGTATGTTCAGAGAACGGAACGGGGGACAGAACCATGACAGATGGCCCTGGAATCTCCCGCGAGGACTGGGTTGTGCAGAGTATTTTGGGCCGTGCTCAGAAAGGTACCCGGGCTGTGAGCAGAGAGGACCCGCTGGTCGTTTCACTCAGAGGACCAACACAGTCATTAGAAAGATCATCCCACCAACGATGGGGAAGCAGACAGCCCTGGTGACAATAGTGACAAAGAGGTAGAAAATGGGAATTCCTCTCAAAACTCCAGATAAAGCACGTCATTGCAAACAGTAGCTGTACGGAAAAGAAATTGGGGTGGGGAGAGGAGTGAGGATATTCTGCATTATCTAGTATGCTATGTGTTATATGTATTACAGTATGTGGTTATGTTATGTGTTATATTGCATTAACTATTGTTATGTATTATGAATTCTATATTATGTCTTGTGTCATGTATTATAGATTATGTATTATATTACTCATGAGAATATTATACTATCAATTAATCCAAATCATTATTGAACTCTAATCAAAGGTTATGAAGAACCAAAAGCTGGATACTAAAAAAATAAATAAATAAAAATTGGCAAACTTTGGCTTCATTTGTTAAAATAAGGAAATATTCCGTGTGTTCACATAAGACTTGAGAAAGGATTTTTCTCTAGCATGGCTCTAAATGTCTTGAAGTATTAAAATTCATCATAGATTGTGTGTCTCCCAGTGGCAGTAAATGCTCAGAGAGAAATTGGATCATTTTGCAAAGTCAACCAATCAACCTCAATGACAGAAACCATGTCATCGCTTTGCTTAGGGAGCAACATCGGCAGTCTCCACTTAAGAGAAACACTATCCTCCTTCTTTCCTTCCTGAAGTAACGTGTTCGTCACTTGATGATATCGACAGCCCTGCCTAATAGCCAACACTCTTCTCTTTCTTTCCACCATTTCATTTACCTTCCAACCTCATGCTGCCGAACACGATATAATCTGTTCCCCACTGTGTTGGAGAAATTTAAGGGTGCTTGCAACATCGTTCACCAAGAACAAAACACAGTGAGATGTCAGGTGCAAAGCAGCCGGGAGGCTGACATGACATGTTGTCACGGACGTTGTCATGACACATCACAAGATGCCACCATGAAGTTCTCCGTTACACTGCACATTGCTTCACGTAGGCTTCATGTGTCTTCTGACTACAGACAGATGAACCGATGTGCCTGTCTTAGCTCCAGCCTTTCTTTAAATGCCCTTCTTGGCTACGTGCATTCATGTGTGTGTGTCTAGCGTGCATTCGTGTGTGTGTGGCTAGTGTGCATTCATGTGGGTATGTCTAGCATGCATTCGTGTGTGTGTGTGTGTGTGTGTGTGTGTGTGTGTGCGCGCGCGCGTTTCCACCTTCCCATTCAGTTTCAGGTCTATGTGGCCATGTTTCATTTCGATGAGTTTTCTCCGTATGCAGGTAGCACACACCTAACTTCCACACATACATGCCTTTTATACGTAAAGGCACAGTACACACAACAAAATTGAGGGAAGAAGGGGATGGGTGCTAGCTTTACGTCTATAACAGTAATCAGAATGAAAATGGCCTCTCTCTACAGAAAATGAAAAGTAAGAGCACTGTCCCTGGTCACACGGAGACCTGGGAGTGTGAGATAAGAAACGAGGGAAAGTATTTACAAGCTCAATATAAAACGACATGAGGGAAGCGGGATGGCTCAGCGGGTTGAGCGCTCGCTTTGAGGCCACGAGGACCGAGGATCGAATCCCGGCTCCGGCCCAGGCAGGACCCACATGCTGAACTGGGGAGTTCCCACGGTTCGGTTCTCTAGCTGTCTCTGTCTCTGTCTCTCTCTCTATCTGTCAAAAGTAAAATAGAAATAAATATGCACTGAAGATAAAATAATTACTCTCTATAAAATATAAAAAGATATAAAAAAATAAAAATAAAAAAAAAGAAACGAGGGAAGCCCTGCTCTTACGGGACGTATCGTGACATTATATGGCTGTCAGAGCGAGTAATAGACTACAGAGCCACCAACGGCCAGCGCCCTCAGAAACCGTGGGATGCAAGGGTTACTCTGCTCCCCACGTTTCACTCTTGCTTACTCCTCAAGACTTCAGCCCAGTGCCGCAGCTGTTCGGATATTGAGGGGGGCTGGAGATACGCCCCTCTCTTCCTCACTGGTGTGCTGAGCCAAAGGAGAAGGAAGAGTGAGGCAGGATGAGGCCGCTAGGGATGCAGCACACACAGGTGACACATTGCACTAACACCAATGTCCAAACAGGAATGACTTCCTGTCCCCCATGTGAGAAGCCGAGCTGGACAGCCACGTGATCGAGTCCTCTATCAAGACAGCCCCCAAAATGGAAGTGACCGCCACGCCTTGAAAGCGGCAGGAGACGGGGCTAGTCCTCACGCTGTGCATTCTTCCCAAGGGACAGTTAGGTGGATCAGCAGACTGTGTCATACCCAAATAGCGTTCTCTTGTTTAAAACAAAGGAGTTGTGAAACTACCTTTCAGTGTGAAAGGCATTGCAAGAATACGCATAAGAAATGAGTATATTTTTAGAGTGATCATTTTTTTCAGGGGTGGAGAAAATCCAAACAAAGAAGTAAAATGCGTTCAGGAATACAGAGTTATTTTCCTGACCCAGATTTTTGTTCTTCTCTATATTGTGTGACTTGTGCAAATTCATTGATTGCACCTGTAGTGATTTTTCATTCCAATATTTAAACATTTTTTATTAAACTCAGAAATTTCAGGGAGAAACTATTAATACACTGAAGTTGCATCTTGATAACCAGCAAAAGAAGAAACCGAAAATTACCAAACCTATGCAAGTGAACACTTTCTTGACCAGACAGCAGCATCAAAAACCATTCGATTCTGTGCTATTTAATACAAGTTTAAATAGTCGCCATGTTCCACAAGTTAATGAAGACGATCAGTCTGATAATTTTCTGTGCCTGCTCGTTGACACTGTGAGGCGTTGCTTAACAGAGCTTGTTAGCAAATTCCACTTGTGGTCAGTGTGTGGGGCTAAAAATAAGACCACCGTCAAACACCGAGAACTAAATATCGCACCGTTATTTCTAAGGAAACAAAGGTCGCTCTTGAAGAACTGAAGTTGAGATGAGCTCAGGTAAAGTCTCCCCATGAAACAGGACTCCAAGGTCAAGTCCTTCTTTGACAAAACTGAATGTTTCTCGCCGAAGGAAGATGTCAAACAGTAAGGGGTTGGTATAACTCCGGACAAGCTGAGAAAGCAGCAGTGGGGACCTCAGCGTCCCCATCTGTCCGGGGCTGAGAATATCCGGCTAAGGGGCTCTTGGTATTTCGGTTCCATGGGTAGAACCTTCTCCGTTATGAGATAACCCCCAAAGGCCATCCTTTTGCCGTTCTCTCCACCCATTCATCTCAACGACGAGCTTTTCAGTTACATGTTTTCTAACTATGCTTTCTTAGGGGTGGAGGAATACCCTGATTCCATCAAAATATATTGAAATGACACACAAAAACAGATCTTCTTCAAACTCACCAATAGATTTCCTCACCCAGAATAAGTCCAACGTCCTCCCCAGAACCTTCAAGGCTTCCGAGGGTCTGTGCCCCTTCCCTAACCCTCACCCACATCTGACGTCACCTTCCAGAACTTTCCGTCTGGTTCTGCAGTCTTCCTGCAGTTCCGCAAGCTGGTGAAACCCACTTCTGCCTCCCGGGGCCTCTCTCACAGGATGTCCTGGGAGATGTTCGCAGAACTCAGGTCTCACGGAGTTCGCTGCTCAGAAAGGCACTCTGACCCTCTCTGTACCTCATGCCTTCTTCTTGTCACCCTTTACTGTGACCCTGATTTATTTGTCTTCAGAACCCTTGGTCCCATTTAGCAGACAGCATACTTAATTGCGCATCATTTTCTTCTCTCTCGCCCTTTCGACTGCAAACGCCTAACCAGTGTTCTGCGTGCCATTATAAAAACTGTGTTTTTCACCTCCGATATCTCTACTACATTACGTTGTCATATACGACCAGGTTTTCATCTGCGTTACTCTCTTCTCTGGGATAGCATCACACTGCCTTCTAGAGATTTCTATCCGGTCTGGACGTTGTGAGGTGAGGTGTCACAATCTGTCCTTCAGAATGGTCTTTCCCGTCCTTGTCCTTTAATTGTCCACACCTGTCCCAAAATCAGCTTGTCCAGTTTCTTCAGAAGAATTTGTGGAAATTTCAATTGGAATTGCATTGACTTTTCACATTATTATTATTATTATTATTATTATTATTATTATTATTATTATTATTTGGAATACTTACACCTTTACTTTCCTGAGTTTTCCTATCCTCACATATAATGCAATTTATTTATACTATTAATACCTTTTAATCAAGCCTTATGATTTTCTGAGAAAGAGCATTTACGTATCTTGTGAGATTTATTTTCAGTGCCTTCTATTTGGGGTTGTACTTGTAGATAATACATATTCTTAAAAAAAAGTTTCTCTCATTTTCCAATGTGGAGAAATGCCATCGAATTCATCATATATCTAATCTCTCTTATTAACTCCGTTGTCTGTTGATTTTTCTGGGGCACTGTGCTGGAAATCATACATCTGTGAATGCTGATATCTTTGTTTTTTCCTCAAAACAGCATGTCTTTTTCTTTCTTCTTATTCTCATCTCTTTGTAATAATACTCAATAGAAATTAGCACAGTGGTTGTCCTTGTCATATTATTTAGGTAAAAGAGAAATGCTTTTAACATTTTGCTGTTGCGTTATGTTTTTCTCCTGATTTTATCACATTAAAGAGTTTTCTTCTATTCCTACGTTGCTAAGTATATTTTTGTTTTAACTCATAAATGGCTATTTCATGCACCTACTGTCATGATTATATTTTTCCCTTTAATCTGTAAATGCCATACATCAGATTAGTATATTTTATAATGTTGATGTGACCTGATATTTCTAGAGTAGACCAACTTGGTGTTGCTGTTATGTGAACCAGACTTGTTTCTCTAAGATTTTGAGATGTTTCTGCCTCATACGCAAGAGGTTAAACTCATGCCATAAACACAATATTTTGGTTTTGGGGTGAGTCCAGTGTGGGCAAGTGGCCCTTCCAATCTCCTTCCCCTCGTCCCGTCATCCCTACTGTCTCACACTCTGAGTTTCTCCTCCACCCAAAGTCCTGATCCGAGTGCTCTCTCTGATTACAACCTGGCCTTGCCCACGTCACCTACCCACCTAGTCACACGTTAGCTGCTCCATTAACTATTCCGAAGGCACGCTTTCTGCAGTTCTTACCCTCATCGCCCTTTATACCAGCTTTCAGCAACTCCTTTCTCTTTCT
>PVKE010020430.1:0-27534 GCA_004027555.1 Craseonycteris thonglongyai | reverse complement strand
TGCAGTCCCTTTTTGGCCCTTGTAGTACTATGTGAAGCTTCCCATTTAGTCGGATTTCATCGGAATGCGACGTAGACGCTTGCTCACGATGCTGGCGATATGATCCTCTCAATTGCTCGACAAGTGTTTTTAGAAATCGCAAATGGCTGAGTGGCTTTTCCCCTTTTTTGGTCTTTTCTAGTTTATAC
Organism: Craseonycteris thonglongyai; assembly: GCA_004027555.1. Lineage (NCBI taxonomy): Eukaryota > Metazoa > Chordata > Mammalia > Chiroptera > Craseonycteridae > Craseonycteris > Craseonycteris thonglongyai. Next base: position 27,346 of record PVKE010020430.1, on the reverse strand, counting down.
AGAATGTAGGATTTGATCAGGCAAATTTCCATGTCCCGCCCCAAAAAAGCTTACACCACCATTTAAGTGATTTTCGCAGAAAACAATACCTTGATGCATATTGGTCCGCCCGATCAACACCACCCATATATTTTATATAATTCAAAACAATATTGGGTTTCTTGACCATTATTTCCACACCACCTCGTGTAATCCTTTTGACCGTCGACATTCCTGTGTCACCCCTCGGAGTCAAACAAGTGACAATCCTCTTATCTTTCCACCCTAAAAGTAAGGTGTTACCCCATCGATACGCGACCGTGGATTTTTACGAAAAATTTGGCTTTTTTTATTTCCTTGCGCAATTCTTTCCTGTTCGTTAAGATTGTTCCGGAGATATTGCATTTCAATTTGGCTAGTTCTTGAGCTAAGACATAACTAGTATAGTAGCGATCCATGTACATATGGTGCCCCTGAGCACCTGGAATTTTCTCCAACAACATTTTGTATAAGTGTATCGGAATTCTTGATGAAACAGGTAAGTCGGGTCTGACCAAGAGCTGTGTTGTGAGTGATCCATAATATGGCAAAATGCAGCAAATGTAGCCAGTTTTCGAGTCAGATAGAGTATAAACTCTGATACCCCATTTTGTCGGTTTCTTAGGATTGTATGTTATGATTTGACACTTCAAATCCGCCTGGCGCCGCAGTGGCGCCGCTCGAGTTGCTGCTTCAAATCAGCCGGGTGCCGCAGCGGCGCCGCTTGAGTTATAAGAGCTACAATCGCTTCAAAGTCCATGGTACACGGAATTCCACCCCAGACATGGCGAGCGATTGATGATCCACCAAAATTGGCCTCTGGTCGATCGCGATCGACTTGTTGGCCACCCCTGCTTTATACTTTAACAATTTTCAGACTACTAATCCACGAACACTATCCATCTATCCATCTATTAAATAGTCTTTGATTTCTTTCAGTAGTGTTTTATAGTTTTTAGCACACTTAACCTACAGATTTTTATTAAATTTATACCTAAGTATATCATTTTTCTGTGCTGCTGTAAAATTACTGTATTTAAAATTTTTATATTCTAATTATTCATTGCTAATATATAAAAATACATTGACTTGGTATCTTGTGGACTTTTTAAACTGACATGAGATGTCTATGCTTTTTCAAAATGCTTTAGAATTTTCTACACAGACATGTTGTTTGTGAATACACACAAATTTGTTTTTATCTTTTTAATCTGTGTGCCTTTTATTCTTTTCCATGTCTTACTCCATTATCTATAATTTCCAATATAATGTTGAAAAGAAACTGTGAGAAAGGACATCCTTTGCTTGTTCCCAGTCTTATGCAGGAAGCATTTAGTCTTTCCTTAAGTACAGTGAAATTTGTTACAGATAACGAATTTCATTAAGTATAATGACAACCCTTAGTTTTAAGTAAAATCCTTTTATCAGGTCAAGGAAGCTTTCTTTTATTTTTGTTTCCTTAGATTTTTATGAATCAATGTTGAATTCTGTCAAAATCTTTTTTCACATTTATTAAGATGATTATGTTACTTTCTTCTTTACTCTGCTAATACACTGAATTATTTTAATTGATTTTCTAAGGCTGTATCAAACTTGCATTCCTTAAATAAATCCCACTTAGTTGTAATCTAGTATTATTTTTATATATTGCTGGATTTGATTTGATAATATTTTGATAATATTTTTTGCATTTATGTTTATAAGAAATATTGATTTGTAGGTTTTTTGGTGGGTTTTTTTTTTTTTTTGCTTTTTGTTTGTTTTTGGTCATGTCTTTCTTACGTACTGTTATTAGAGTAATGCTGATCTTCTTTTTTTTTTTTAACTGAACTGGGGGCCTCACTACATTCGGGAAGCACACCCCAGTTCAGCATGTGGGTCCGCCTGGGCCGGGGCCAGAATTCGACCCTCAGTCCTTGGGGCTTCAAAGCGAGTGCTTAACCCACTGAGTCATTCTGGCTTTCCCATTGCTGATCTTATAAAAGGAGCTGGAGAATAATTTCTTTTCTTCACTTTTCTAGAAGAGTATATAGATTTGGTAATAATTTTTCCCCAAATATTTGGTAGAAAATCACCAACGATGGCATTTGGGCTTAGAGTTTTTTTAGGTGAAATATTTTTGATTATTAAATTAAATTAATTTATAGGTTATAGGAATATTCAGTTTCTTCTTTCTTTCTTTCTTTTTTTTAAAGATTTATTTCTATTGTTTTTTGACAGAGAGAGAGACAGACAGAGAGAGATAGAGAGAAAGGGGAGGGCCCAGAGCAGTCTCCATAGTTGACAGCATTAGTTTTCGACATAGTTTCACTCCACAGGTGGGCGCGGGGCTGCACAAGGCAGGAACTGGGCTGGCAGCCCCCTGCATAGGCCCCGGCAAGAACTGAACTGGGGATACACCCAAGTTCAGCATGTGGGTCCGCCTGGGCTGGGTCCGGGATTCGATCCATGCTCCCCAGGGCTGCAAAGCAAGCGCTTAACCCGCTGAGCCATCCCGGCTTCCCCATGTTTCTTTTTTCTTGAACGAGTTTTGGTAGTTTGTACTTTCAAAGAATTAGTTACTTCATTTAAGTTCTTGACTCTATGGGCATAGATATCAATTCTACTTATATTTTTATAGAATCAGTGTTGTTTTCATTGCTTCTTTAGATTTTTATGGTTTTCTAAAAAATCTTTATTTATGTCTTTTCTTCTACTTGCTTTGGGTTTAATTTTTTCTTTCTTTTCTACTTTCTAAAGCTGAAAGCTAAGAATATTGATATTCAACTGTACTAATTTTCTCAAATAAGTATTTAGTACTATAAATTTCCCTCTAAGCATGGTTTTAGTTGTATCCTACACATTTTGGTATGTTGTATTTTTATTTTAATTCATTTCAAAATCCTTTTTAATTTCTCTTGGGGCCTTCTCATTGATGCATACTCAGACGTTATTTTAATAAATATTCTCATTATTTCAATGTATATTATTAAATTTCTAAATATTTAGCGATTTTTCAGATATTATTTTGTTTGATTCCTAGTTTAAGGACTTTTAAATTTCTACTTTGTGTTGTTTCTAACATTTTTTAACTTGGTAAAGTTTTGTTTATTGCCCAGAATATAGTCTATGTTGGTGAATGTTTCACATGTACTTGAAAAAAAAAAGGTGCATTCTGCTGTATTTTGTCAATAATGTCAAGTTTATTGAATGTTTTGTTAGATCTTTTATTTCCTTACTGATTTACTTGTCCTATCTATTTCTCAGAGATGGATGTGTTAAAACCTCAAACTATAATTATAAATTTGCATTCTTCCTCTTTTAGTTTTATTGTTTTTGATTATTATATTTTTCTGCTCTGCTTTTAAATGTTACATTCAATAGATATTAATTATAGACTGATATTCATGAATGTATTTCAAGATGATTAAATAGAATAAACAAAAAATACGTTTCCACTCATAAATCTTTAGACATATATTGAACAATTAGAGGCCTATGACTTACACTTCATATTAAATCAGAAAAAATGTATGGCCAAAGCAGAAATTAAAAAGTCCTTGAAGAAAAGCTAATTTTTTTTAGCGTTTCTTTTCTGTCTGGTCTTGTCCAATACTGAAGGCATTAGTGATCTAACAAATACCGGTAGTATTAAGTGTTCAGTAAAACACCAGCAGTTTAGTTATTTCATGCTTGGTTCTAAAATGACATATTTTATTTATTTTTTAATGTTTTTATTTATATACAGTTCCTTTAGAGATGGCACTTGAAGAATGTGGAAGACAGGATTCTAGCATGACCCTCAGGGCTCCTACCCTCTAGTATTCATGCTTTACCAAAACCCTTCTTGAGTGTGGACACTACTTATGTGAGTATGATGGCATATCATTTTCATAATTAGTTTACATTAAATGTCAAAGGCAAAGAGACTTTTTAGGATGTAAAATGTAACTTAAGTTTTCTAATCAGTAGACTTTAACTTAATCATAAGGAGGATTATTTAGGTGGGCCTGACTTATGTGACCCCTTAGACAGAACATCTAGTGATCACAGAAAAAAAGAGTTCAGAGAGAAATGAAACAGCAGATACACTCTCTTGTTGGGCTTGAACAAGCTCTTTAAATATTTAAGTTGCCATAAAATTCTTGATATAAAAAAGCGAAGGAGTGAGACTAAGCTTATTGGATTGAATTTAGAATAATCAATCCACTAGTTATATTTTCTGAAAAGGCTTAGAATATATTTCTTGTACCAAGACATTGAGAGAATCTTATAGGGTAAGGAGCATCAGCATGTTGTAAACTATTGTCATGGCTGCAATTATGATTGCTGGCAAGTGCTGCTGTAGTAGAAAATGTTTCTCATATTTCAATGGTTATATTAAGTCCCTAAATGACAGGATCAAGTAGTAAAACTTGCCTCAAAGTAAAAATGTTAACACACTTTCCATAACATTGAAGACAGCTAGTATTGTAATCAGAATGGTCTGATCCAAAGGGATATTTAATGGTGGAAAATGGTCATGGGAATTCTAGAAGTTCCTTTTTTATAACCAAAAAATTCTAGTTCTAGAGATGTACCACAGTTATGATCATTACTACTTTCTCAATACACAGGTCTCGAGCTAATTCAAACAACAAAGTTTGGTTTGAGTTCAAAAGCTGGCAAGTATGGCAACAAATATGGATAGGGTTACTTTCTTTTAAAAATGTTATCATTTTAACCTTTCAGTGGGGCCCAGTGAGAACTGATTTTACATTTCTTCTCAGAAGCAATGAAGTAATATGAGTTAGTGCCTTACTTTTGCTAAGATACCATGAGTGAGACCCAGTGGAAAACTTAACATAAACACCTATCCAGCCCTCATGCTACATCTCAAAAGCAGAATGCCTGCTAAAAGAAAAAAAAAAACAACACAAAGACTAAAGAGGATACAGAATATCATAATATCCAAAATGTCCAGGATGCAATTTAATAAATTACTCATACCAGAACTTCAGAAATCACAACATGAATGAGAAAAGAGAGTCAACAGATGCCAACATCAAGATAGCATAGATATTAGAATTATTTGAAAAGGATTTTAAAGAAGCCATAATAATAATAATAATAATAATAATAATAATAATAATAATACTTCCACAAGCAAATATGTTTTATCTTGAAATGAAAAAAAAAAGGAACCTCAATAAAGAAATAAAAGTTATAAAAGAGAACTAAATGGAAATTGTAGAGCTTAAATACAATAACCAAAATTGAAAGCATGCTGAACGGGTTTATTAGGAGATGACAAAGTAGAATCAGTGAACTTGAAGACAGATCAGTGGAATTTACACAGTCTGAACAAAGAGAAAATGGACTAAAATAAGTAAATAAATAAATAATGTCTCAGGAATCTGTGGGAAAATAATGAAAAGTTACCTTTGTTATCATTAAAGTCTCTGCAAGAAAGAAGAGAGGCAATGGGACCAAAAAAGTTTTAGAAGAAATAGAGGCAGAATGTTTCCCAAACTCAGCTTACAATGTACATCTATAGATTTAAAAAGCTAATAAGGAATCCTGAGATAGCTCAACAAGTAGAGCACTTGCCTTGCAACCACAAGGTCCAGGGATTGAATTCTTAGCCCTGGCCTAGTCAAACCCATATGCTGAACCGGGGCACACCTCCCATGTTGTAAAGTACATCATATATGAGTTAAATGCCCTTTTGTGCACTCTACTTGTTGTGTTCTGGGAATGCTCTGCCCAGGTGGTACCCGGGTATTGACTTCCCTGTCAGCAGGAGTGAACTCAACTTCCTGGTTGACCAATTGCTGATCCGCTGGTGGAACGCATGAATAGAACCCATAAATTTGCCCTGTTGTTATGGTGATCACACACATGTAGGTTGCCCTGTTGCTATAGTAATCTATAACACAGTGAAACCACATAAATCAAACACTATTGTGTAAAATCCTATAAAAATGATAGCCCAATGAACCCTAATTGGAACTCTTGGAAGTCTCTGACGGGTATGCACACTGGACACCCCTGAAACCAAGGTGCTGCCTCAGTCCCTCTGCACCTTGGAAACACTATTCTGCTGGTGAGGACTTGCTGTTAATTTATCTCTTACCTTGCCCTACTCTTGTCTGTCTTACCTAACATTCCAATAGTGTTTTGCTGCCTCAACTTCATCTCAGTGTACATGGTAAGTGCATATTTGACCTTCAAATTCTGTGGCCATTTAAGATGTAGCACCTTGTTGCTACACATATAGAAGGCCCCCAGTTTGGTTGTTGCCCAGTGCAGCCCCACATCCATCTGTGTGGAATGAAACAATATCAAAACTGATAATGTACAACTATGGAGACAGCTCTGGGACCTCCTCCTTCTCTCTGTCTTCTCTCTGTCTCTCTCAAACAATAAAACAAATCTTAAAAAAAAAAAAAAAAAAAAAAAAAAAAAAAAAAAAAAAAAAAAAAAAAAAAAAAAAAAAAAAAAAAAAAAAAAAAAAAAAAAAAAAAAAAAAAAAGAAAAGAATAAGAAATAAAAGAAAAAACACGAAGAAGCTTAATAAATCCCAAGTAGAATAAACATCCAAAATTCACACTGATACATCATAATTAAATTTCTGAAAACACACACACACACACACACACATATATATATATACACACACATATATATATATGTACATTCTTGAAAACAGTCCTAGAAAAAACATGTGTTACCTTTAGAAAATACCCATTTGAATAACAGAAATTTCTCTTTTGAACTATGAGGCCAGAAGGAAATGACTCAGTATTTTTGAAATACTGAAAGAAAAGAAATGTCAACTGAAAATTCTGTATCTAGTGAGATATCTTAGAAATTAAAGACATTTTCATTTGAAGAAAAACTAAGAGAATTCCTTGCTAGCAAATATCCCATCGAACAGTGGCTAATGGAAATTCTCTAAATAAAGAAAATTGTAACAAAAGAAGACTTTGAACTTCACAAAGTAAAGAACACTGGGATGGGTAAGTATAGAGGTAAAATAATAGTGGTATTATTTCTCATGCTTCCTAAATACTATTGAATGGTTTAAGAGAAAAATTTTAATGCCAGCTATTGAGCTTCTCAATGTATACAGACAATATACTTGAGATAATTATATTTAAAAAGAAGGAGTGTTAAACTTAAAGTTTCTATGCTTCACTGAATTTGGTAAAATATTAGTAGACCTATGATATTATGTATGTATATTATAATGCCTAAACTAACCACTAAAAAGTTAAAAACTTAATGATACTATATATACCAAGATGGAATCCTAAAAAAAATTTTAAAATAGTTCATGAGAAAGAATATATATTTGTATATGTATGTATGTGTGTGTGTGTGTGTGTGTATATATATATATATATATATATAGAAAATAACATGCCAGATTTAAGCTTAACATATCAATAATTACCTTAAATATAAATAGTCTACATACCTAAAAGACAGAAGTTGGCAGTGTAGATTAAAGTATCCAGATATATGTTATCTACAAAACACTCACTTTAAATACAATGACATAGGTAAGTTGGAAGTAAAAGAATATAAAAATTTGGGGGTTCTAGGGCTAAATAAGGAATTCTTAAGTTTGATACCAAAAGCATGATGCATTTTGTGAAAAACTGATAAACTGGACATCATCAAATTTTAGAATGTTTGCTTTGTAAAATACCCTGTTTAAAAAAAGAAAAGACAAGTTAAACATTTGAAAAAATGTATTTGCAAACTATATATTGGACAAAGGACTAGTATCTAGAATATTTAATGAATTCTCAAAACTCTATTGTAAAGAAACAATCCAATAGAAAATGGACAAAAGGCATAAATAAGCATTTCATCAAAGAGAATTACACAAATGGAAAATAACTCATAAAGAGAGAATCAAGATCATTAACCATTAGAGGTAGCAAATAAAACCATAATTAAATATCACTATACATCTATCAGAATGACTAAAATGTAAAATGCCGAGGACATAGGAAACCTTATCGCTCATTTATTCCTGTTGGGAATGTAAAATGGGAAAGCTAGTCTCTAAAACATCTTGGCAGTTTCATATGAAATAACATGCAATTGTCATATTACGTAGCATTTTCATTCTTTGGTATTTATTGTAGGAAAAGAAAGAAATGTATGTTCACATGAAAACCAATACACAGATGTTCACAGAAGCATTATTCACAATAGCCAAAACTGGAAACAATCAAGATGTCTTTCAGTGATTGGATGGTTAAAGGATTAAACCAACTGAGGTACTTCCATACTATGGAACACTTTTATAGCAGATGTGGAAAAAAACAAATATTGATACATGCAACAATCTGAATAAATTTGCAGAAAGTTACGCTGAATAAAAAAAAAAGAAGCCAATCTCAAAAGTTTACAAACTGTATAATTCTATTTATATATTATTCTTGAAAGGATGAAATCATAGAAACAGGGAACAAATTGATGATTGCCAGGGGCCATGTACAAAGGGGAGTGCAATGGATGTGGTTATAAAAAGAAGGGTCCTTTCATTTCTGAAAAGATTCTGTATGTTAACTGCATCAATGCCAATTTCTTGGTTTAGGTCCTTTACTCTAGTTTTGCATGATACCATTGAGGGAAACTGGGTGTTTTTTACAGCTGCCTGTGACTCAGCAATTATCTCAAAGTCAAAGTTTAATTTTTAAAGTTATGAAGCATTTAAAATAATATAAGCAGAAAATTGCTATTATAAATAATTATCATGCAGCCTCATACCAGTAACCTTTAAAATACTAAAAAAAAAAAAAAAATCTAGGGGAACAATCTTCAGGTACATTCTGTGCTTTGAGACCATCATTGAGTGTTTTACTTCCAGGCCTAGCATGGTTTATCTCTCAGCTCTTGAGGCTGTTGAAGTGTACATGCTAAAGCATTTTACACTCCTCAGTTTACAACAGTGTAGTATTTAGCCTCTTCCCACCAAAGCAGTTGTTCAAGTGTTTGTTCTCAGCCTTCCTTCAGTGGATACATTCTTGTACATGGCTAGTCAGCTATGGAGGTCATCGTAAGTCTCCTGTTGATAACTATGCAGTCAAGACCACTATCATTACAGAAGTGTCTGGTGTCCTGGGGTGAAGTTTGTTAAGGGATTATACTCTTTTATTAACAAGTTTATTAATATATAACACATATCTCTTTGCTCTTTCCTTCACACTCATCCTGTATTTACCAAGTCTTCTGTAATTATCTTAACTTACTCTGCCATTTTAGTCTCAGACCAGTACTTAGTGGTGGATTATTTCACTTAATCATATTTTTCTCTGGGTTGGGGCCTCTGAATATTCCCACAACCGCAAATTCATTCAGGGACAGGGGCACAGAAAAGATTCTCTAGTCTCTTTCTTAGTTAAGAAAAACATCCTCTTTTATATATAAAAATATAATGAATTCCCTCTGATAATACAAATAGATCACCGTATTCTTATACCAATGCTGCCTTTTGCCTAATGGGGTTGAATTATGAAAGAATCTGCCTAAACAATTTTGGAGGAAATAGGACTGTGGAATTTTTTTTTCAGTAAACTACTTTTATTTTATTTTACATTTTAATTGTTAAATTTATTGGGGTGACATTGGTTGGTAAAAATTACATAGGTTACAGGTGTACAATTCTATATTACATTGTCTATGTATTGCATTATGCACTCACCACCCAGAGTCAGTTTTCTTTCTATCACCATCTATTTGATGGCCCCTCTCTACACTCCCAACCCCCTGCCTACTTATCCCCAGGTAACCACTAAACTATTGATTGTGTCCACGAGTCTTTGTTTCTTTGTTACTTTTTGTTTTATATTTCACCTATAAGTGAGGTCATATGGTTCTTGATTTTTTCAGTCTGACTGATCTCATTTAATATATGATCACAAGGTCCATCATGTTGTCACAAATGGCTGCATTTCATCTTCTCTTATTGCTGAATAGTATTCCATTGTGTAAATGTAGCATGACTTCTTTATCCAGTCATATATCAAAGGATACTTTGGGTGTTTCCATGACTTGGTCACTGTGAACAGTACTGTGATGAACATTGGGTTACACATTTCTTGGCAAATTAAGGATTTCAAGTTTTGGGGTAGATACCTAGAAAAGGTATTGCTGGCTTATATGGCAATTCCATTCCTAATATTTGGAGAATCTCCATACTGCCATCCATAGTGGTTGTACCAACTTACATTCCTACCAGCAGTGTTATTCCTTTCTAGCATTTGTTATTCCTTGTCTTATTGACTATAGCCATTCTAACAGGTGTGAGGTGGTATCTCATTGTGGTTTTAACTTGCACCTCCTTAATTGCTAGTGATGTTAAGCAGTTTTTTTATATATCTGTTGGCCATTTGTATGTCTCCATGAGAGAAGCATCTATTTAGGTCTTTTGCCCACTTTTTAATGGGATCTTTTGTTTTGTTGTTGTTGAGTTATATGAATCTTTTATATATTCTAGATATTAGCCCCTTATCAGAGGCACTGTTTGCAAATATTCTCTTCTATTCAGTTGGTTTCCTTTTTACTTTGTTGATGGTTTTCTTTCCTGTGCAGAAACGTTTTAGTTTGATATAGTCCTGTTCATTAATTTTTGCTTTTATTTCCCTTGCCTTTGAGGTCAAGTTCATGAAGTCCTCTCTGAACCCAAGGTCTGTAAGTTTAGTACTGATGCTTTCTTCTATGCAGTTCATTGTTTTGGGTCTTATGTGGAGGTCCGTAATCCACTTTGAGTTAATTTTGGTATATGGTGACATTTTACATTCCAGATTCATTCTTTTGCATGTTGTTTTTCAATTTTCTCAGCACCATTTGCTAAAGGCTTTCTTTTCTCCATTGTATATTTTTTGCTCCTTTGTAAAAAAACTATTTGTATATTTCTGGGTTTATTTTTGGGTTTTTTATTCTGTTTCATTGGTCTGTATGTCTATTTTTTTGCCAATTCCGAGCTGTTTTATAATTGACATTTTGTAGTATAGACTGAAGTCAGGGAGTATGATGCCTTCAGCCTTAATTTTTTTTTTTTTAAAGATTAATTTTTTATTGTTTTTTGACAGAGAGAGAGACAGACAGACAGGGAGAGACAGAGAGAAAGGGGAGGGCCCAGAGCAGTCTCCATAGTTGATGACATTAGTTTTCGACATAGTTTCACTCCACAGGTGGGCGCGGGGCTGCGCAGGGCAGGAACTGGGCCAGGAGCCTCCCACATAGGCCCCGGCAAGAAATGAACTGGGGCCACATCCCAGTTCAGCATATGGTGATTTGGGATCTTTTGTGGTTCCGTATGAATCTCATGATTTTTATTTATTGATTTCTCAAAATAATGTCTATGGGATTTTGATGGGAATTGCGTTAGATCTGTATATTTCTTTGGATAATATGGCCATATTAACTATGTTGACTCTTCCAATCCATGAACATGAAATATCTTTGTGTCTTCTTCAATTTCTTCGAATAATATCTATAGCTTTCTGAGTATAACTCCTAGATATTTTTTTCTTTTTGTTGTGATTGCAAAAGGTGTCATTTTTCTCATTTATTTTTCTGGAGTTTTGTCATTCATATATAAAAATGCTATGGATTTTTACACATTCATTTTGTATCCTGCAACTTTATTGTATTCATTTATTATTTCTAATAGTTTTTGTTGGAGTCTTTTTTATTTTTTTAAGATTTTTTAAATTGTTTTTGACAGGGCAGAGAGAGACAGAGAGAAGGGGGGGGGGGGGCAGAGCAGTCTCCACAGCCACACGTCATCAGTTTTCGACATGGTTTTGTTACACATAGGTGGGCGGGCCATACAGACTGGGAACCTTGAGCCAGGGGCTGAACCAGGAGGAAGTAAGAATTGAACCAACCCTCCCCCTCCACTGGGAAGCCCACCCAAGATCAGCACATGGGCCTGCATGGGCCAGGGCTGGGACTCCATCCCTGGTCCCTGGGGATGCAAAGCAAGCACTCAACCCTCTGAGCCATACTGGCTTCCCCTGTTGGAGTCTTTAGGGTTTTCTGTAAAAAGGATCATGTCATCTGCAAAAAGTGACAGTTTAACTTCTTCACTCCCAATTTGGATGCTGTTTATTTCTTTCTCTTGCCTGATTGCTCTGGGTAGAAATTTCAGCACTATGTTGAATAGCAGTGGTGACAGCGGACGTCTCTGCCTTGTTTCTGATTTTAGAAGAAAAGATTTCAGTTTCTCCCCATTCAATATGATATTCACTGAGGAATTATCATATTATGGTGAACCACTTTTCTTCTATACCCATTTTATTAAGCATTTTGATCATAAATTAATGTTTTATCTTGTCAAAAGCAATTGATATTATTATATGGTTTTCATCTTTTATTTTGTTTATGTGGTGTATAACATTGATTAATTTGCATATGTTGAATCATTCTTGCACCCCTGGGATGAACCCTACTTGATCATGATGCATGATCGTTTTAATGCATTGTTGTATTCTATTTGCTAGTATTTTGTTTAGGACTTTTGCATTGTTGTTCATCAGAGATATTGGTCCATAGTTTTCATTTTTGTGTGTTGTCCTTACCAGGCTTTGGTATTAGGATAATGTTGGCTTTGTATAATGAGTTGGGAAATATTGAAAAAGTTTGAGGAGGGTAGGTGTTAAGTCATCTTTGAATGCCTAGTAAAACTCATTAGTTGAAACCATCTGGTCCGGGATTCTTGCTTTTGGGGAGGTTTTTTGATGATTGGTTCAATTTCCTTACTGTTAATTGGTCTGTTTAGATTGTCCAGTTCTTTTTGATTCAGTCTAGGTAGACTATATGTTTCTACAAATTTTTCCATTTCTTCTAGGTTGCAAAATTTGGTGGTAGATAGCCTTTCATAATATTCTTGTATGATCCTTTGTATTTCTGTGATAACAGTTTTATCTCCTCCTCTTTCATTTCTAATTTGGATTATTTGGGTCTTTTCTCTTTTTCTTTTGGTTAACCTAGCCAGGGGAATGCCAATTTTATTAATTTTTTCAAAGAACGAGCTCTTTGTTGCATTAATTTTTTCTATTGTTTTTCTGTTCTCTATTTCATTTAGTTCTGCTTTAATTTTTATTATTATTTTTTTATCCTGCTGATTGTGGGTGTTTTTTTTTTGTTGTTGTTCTTTTTCTAGTTAAGATGTGATACAAAGTTGTTTAATTGTGATTTTTTTCTTCAGCTAGGCCTGTAGTGATATAAATTTACCTCTTAATACTGCTTTCACTGCATCCCAGGAATTTTGATATGTTGTGTTTTCACTATCATTTGCTTCATAGGTTTTCTGTATCCCTCTGCCAGCTTCAGCGAGAAGGGTGGGAGCAGGGTTTGTTGGAAAAGGTGCAAGTCTGTTTGCATCACAGCATAATGGCTGCTTCCTGTCAGCAACTGACTGAAAGCTGGCATTGGGCGGGGCTGGGGGTGTGAGTTCAGTCTCTCCTCTGTTGGTCTCCCAGTTGGTCCCTGGGCCAGTCACTAGGTGGGTCTGTGGGTCATGTTCCACAGCATGTCTCTGCACTGCTCCCTTCCCTTCTCTCTTTCTTACCTCCCTTTCTCTGGGTTTAGGTATTTTCTTGCAATGAGTGTGTCTTAGCTGGGTCTGTGTGTTGCTTAGAAATTCTCTGGTTGAATTTTAATTGTTCAATTTGTTGTTCTTTCCAGGAGAGGTTGCAAGAGCTCCTCTCATACCACCATCTTGATGATGTATCCTGGAATTAAACTTTTTCAGAAACTTTCTTTTTTGTGTTTTGATATGATGACTCCAATATAACTTCCAGAAATTTACTTTCATATATTCAGAGAATCCTAATGACTTTTGTGCCTCCTTTTAGCAGGTAGAGTGCCACATCTAAAATTAACTGGGTGTTTTTGGTTGTTGTTCTTTTTTTTTTTATTTTAGCCTTATCTGAATACTTTTATTCTGTTCTGCAAATTAGTAGATTTTAACATTTGGTGCCCAGAAAAGTTGTTGTAAATCATTTACTATCATATATAGGCCTAATTTCCTCCCTGCTATTCCAGTAACTAGGCCAGTGCTATAGAGATAGAGCTGCCTGACTGACATTAAGTTTATTTCTACTAAATCATGGTGAATGACTTTATGAAAGTGTATGTATGTGTGTATATATATATATATATATATATATATCAATATCCAAAGATGTTAGAAAGGCATGCTTTACAGCCTTCCCAATGATTGTGAACTAGCTAGCATCCATGAGTAGAGAAGAAGAAAATAGTGTGTATGAAGTCACTTACCACAAAAATTTATCGGGAATTTAGACATCATACTAATTCTGTGGTCATATAATCACTGCTATAGTAGATACCATTATTTTAATTTGTAATAAACTGTCCAATGTCCAAAGCTATTAACAAATAACATATTAACTTGAAAACTAGAACTTACTAAATTCCTTCTCTTTTCTGATATTAGTGGGCCTGTGATATTTTCCATTCCACTAGTAAGAACTGTTGAAGAGGTTTAAACACAGAACACAGTGGGGGCAAATCTGGCATTTCCAGGGACCCAGGCTACCAACACTACATGGATCTGTGTACTCATGTTGTGAACTGGCACTACCTCTTAATTTTCTAGATGTAATTGTCCATGACACATGATGGTTGGGCCACTACTATTGACAACAGGCCCTCCTTTGTACCTTGATTTTCATGTGAATTCACGGTGAGTTATAGTTTAAAACTATCTTTTTAAGTAAGAAACTAATTTCAGAGACATCAAAATCAATTAGATTGACAGTCCACTGACTTTCCTGTCCCCGAATGCTATAGAACCTCTCCTAAACTCTAATTTACTTTTACAATATTCTGCCTTGCTATATCCTAATGGCACTATGATATAGAGGCATTTATTCCAGTTACTCCATAACTTATCCTTTTTAATTCTGTATTTTGCTGGATCATTATAAGTTGATTTATGAATACTTGTGGCTTGCTCTCTGTTCCCTCCCTCTCTCTTTCTCTCTCTCTCTCTCTCTCTCTCTCTCTCTCTCTCTCTCTCTCTTCTGCAAATTCCTTCAGTATTTTTCCATTCTCATTAGATGATAAGTGCTTTTGTAATCCCCCACGGTTCTATGTATAGTCAACTCTTGATTATCTGAGCTAATGGAGGGGAGCATTAGCATGGATAATATCAGAGGACAAATAAATTTCCCAGGGGTTTGCATCAATTCTTTGAAAGCATCTGGGTCCCAGAGGCAGGCAAACTAAAGTCTAAGAAGCAGAGAGCAGAGAAGCATTCTGAATGAAAGAATGTGATTGTCATATTCTTGCAGGGCTGTGAACTACTACTGCATCCACTATCGAAATTTTCTTCTACTCTAGCAGGCTGCTGGGAGATTCAGGGGCTGCAAAGATCTTTGGACACGAGTCCTTCTCCACTGACCCTCTCCCTTATTGAATCAGTGCTTGGCTTAGCATAATATCAGACCAGGACAATGGAAATTCATGCATGAAAGAGAAGTAAACAGGGAAATCTTGGCAGAGAAGTCACCAACATAGAGGCTTTATGAAGCAGGAAAGAGAAACATTGTTGAAGAATGGTCTTACCTTGAAAAGAACACATGTTAATTTGCAGGTAGAGTGGTTTTTCCCTTCCCTTTAACTCCAGCTTCCAGGTCATACCTTAAGCATAGTAGATGTTTTATCAGTGTTGGAGAAAGGTGAACAAACAAGCCAGCAGAAAAGGAAAAGGGGGATTTATAAGTCAGAAGTTTTCTGAGTAATCTGGAAGCTACTACTCATAATCACAAAATGTACTTTCTGTATAATTGAACACTCTGATTGTATATCATCAATATTTTAGGAAAAAATGTAGGAAGGCCCTGTGGGTATCTGATTAGAATGCTTTTCATTTTTTAATTGTGGAAAAATAAACCTATGCAAAAGTAGATCTATTTAACTGCATGGCAGAAAGATCAAGGTAGTTAAGATTTGTTGAGTGGCTGATATATTTCAAGAGAAGCTGTTGTTATGAGGGGACTGAATGTTTATTTTGTATTTACAGTACTTTTTGACACTATTGCATTTTTTCCCCTTATTGGTATTTTCACCAGCAGAGAAGGGACTCATGGTGTACCTCCTGGGATAGCTGTCCTACCCGGCAAGAAGACCTCTCCAGAGTCTCCTTGGGAAGAGGAAGGAAGGTAGCCACCTCTTGCCAAAAGGAGGCAGCCTGTGACCTAGAGTCATATAGAGACGGTTGGAACAGGCATCTCTCCTTGCCGATGATAAGAAGCTGCATTTGACATCTCACCCAGCATCTTCTAACTTCTCTTTCTCCTCAATTTTCCTGGGGATAATAATGACATGAGCAAGACCTAACAGTGCATCCAGGTTTCCAGGGGTTGGAGACTTAGTTGGATGGACATTTCTTAACAGCAGGAGGAGAGAGAACCTCCAGTAGAACCCCTCCTCTTTCTAGGTTCTAGAAGTATAGCCAATCCTACTCTTCTACAGGATCTAGGTTGTTACCCATGGAACTGGACAATGTGGCATCTCTCTTACTCCAAGGGAATGATATCTAGCCAATATAAGGCATATCCTGTAGGACCCAGTGTCACTCATAAGAGATACCTAGAAAAAATTCCAGCAGAAGTCCAGATTCTGCATGATGAGCTACTTTGTAATGATTTTTTCCATAGGCTCATCCTTCCATCAAAGAAAGGGATAAAAATAAAGACTAGAATTTAGGTTGACTATTGCTTAAATCAACTTACTACTTATTTTATGGTTTAATAACTGCTTAACTCTTGCCAACTGTGTAGTGTCAGTTCATGCTACGCTGTTTTGAAAATGTATGAATCTCATATTTAAGTACTGATCATACCTGCCAGGAGCCCTGTAAGTTTCCAGATTTGAATTCTCTTAACTGTCTCTGAATATAGAGGCTGGCTCTCTCACCTTCATTCAAGGTCATTGGACTTCCTTTGTACTTTTATATTCTTTCAAAATTTTCTGCTTCCTTTTTGATTTTACTCCTCAATTTATTTATGTGTGACAGCCTCAATTATTCATTTATCAATTCAGTAAAATCTGTCTTGCAAAATGTCCATTTTATCATCCAAGCCTGAAATCTGTTCTGCAGTCCTTTTATTTCCCCCCTGAATTGCTTTCAAAACCCTCTAGGGAGCTGGCCGGCAAAAATAGAGAATTCTCACATTGTTTCGATGAAAGGTGCTATATAACCACACAGCAGGATTATTGTTTCTTTTTCTCTTTCATTTTGGTTGCCCCAACTGATCTGGCCTGCATTGTGAGTGCAGTGGCCTTTTTTCACTTTAATTTTATTCACTGCTGTGGTTACTTTTTTCTTTGGGGACATCAGATAGGTGTTAAGTAAAAGACAGGCATAGGTGTCACAAGGAAAGTTTAGGCACCTCCCTTCCCTTGTCACTGATTTCTAACACTTTGACCATTCAGCTGAGCACAGCTGTCAGGGCAATGATCTCTTCCCTGACTAGGCTTCATTTCCCAGTGAGTTTTTGCTTTGTGCATAGAACTAGCCTAACCCAATCAAGGCAAACTGCAAAATTAAATTAATTTAACTCATTCATCTAGGTGTTTAATGTAATATTTTGACAGATCTGTATAAACTGAACTTCCTAAATATGGCATAAGGGAATCAAATTGATGGATTCAAATTCATTTCTGTTGGTGAAATGCGGAGATATGTAATCCATCAGCTGTTCTCCCTAATGCACAATCTAGACGGCTCACACTGCCTTTAGTTGGCATTAAGTGCAAACACCTCTGCTTAAATAATAGTAGCTTCATAACAAAAATTAGCAAAAACCAGTTTTAAGTGTAGATTTGTCATTAAATAAGTATGTTTAAAAATAAACTGAAGCCAGGAGTGAAGAGGGAGATTAGAAAATTGTGCTACTTTTAACCCAAAAAGGGGAATTCAATATAGCTTATAGAAAAACATTAACCTGGAAAGCCAAAGTAATAAAAACCCCAATGAAGAAAGTCTTTGTGCTTGTGGGGGGTGGCATATATAGATGTGGCCAGATGTTGGCTCTGTGCATAAAATTCTGTGTCTGAGTAATTGTGTATGTACATCCACCTTTTTTTTTTTTTTTCCTAGAGAGTTTCCTTGGGTAATTAACTGAAACTGACTATGTGCAGAATGTTGAAACAAAAGAATTAGAAAGGAAATGACAGCACAGTGAAAGACCTCCCAAATACTTCTGATGTGGGGGAAGGGACCAATGTGTGTGTATATATTTATCAAGATATATCAGAATGGTTTGAGTAAATATGTGGTTCTGGATTCATAAAAAATAAAAATCTACCATGGTGTGAAAGGATATGAAAAATGGCAAACCATTTATGTCTAGGTTTTCACAGTATGTATTCTGTTCATGCTGAGAAGAGAAATGAAGCTTTTATTTGGGGAATTCTAGGTTGAGGACTCTTTCCTCAACCAGAAAAGAATGTCTTCAGGTGAATATGTGTGTTGAGTGACATGTCAGTTAGCCATGTTTGAAAACATACTGTAAATATTTCTATGTCAGTTATGAACCTGAACAATCTGGGTAGTTTGATCTATAAAATGATGAACAAGAATCAAGTAAATACTTCATTCAAGAAACACTATTCTATAAATGATTACTCTTTTGAAATTTAAAATGTTAGGAAATGAGTAATAAAAGAAATAAATGAAAATCACAGAATTTTGTGGCTCAAAGTCCATGTATTTCAAAGAATCTAAAATACTTTGGTATTAGTGCTTTCTTGATCCTCCCAGAAGGTGACAAGGGAAGATTTTTATTTTGTTTTATATCACTCACAACCACACTTGACAGGGATATAAAATGCCATAGATTGTAAGATTCATTTTGATTTCAGAGAGGTTAAAATGTAGGGAAAAGGACAGTTTAGATTTGATAAAGTAGAGTCTCATAGAGATCAAACCCAGTTAAGTCATTTTACAAAGAATAAACTTAATTAAGGTTCAGAGTGCCGAAGGTTACAAAATTGCTTAGTTATGAGGCATGGCCAGATCTCCTGGCCATCTGCTCAGCGTTTCTGATGATGCCCTGCACCTTGCCCTGTGGCATCTTTCCCGATTATACTTACTACTCTTACTCAAAAGTTAGTAAACCTTTCAAGTACAAAAAACAGCCAAATAACATACATATTTACCATTGTGTATGTGTGTGTGTATGTGCACATGTATAATATTAACATACACATCATTCATTCATTCATTCAGGTTTATAGAATTTCCCAATATCTCCATTAAAAGTGCTATCATTAACAGTATTTCCTACTTCTAAAATTCCCCATATTTTTTAAAGATGTATTTTATTGTTTTTGACAGAGACTGAAAGAGACAGAGAGAAAGATAGAGAGAAGGGGGAGGGTCCAGAGCAGTCTCCCCAGTTGTATGTTATCAGTTTTAGATATAATTTTGTTCCACACAGGTGGGCGGGGGGCTGTGCAGCATAGGAACTGGGCCAGGGGTCTCCTGCATGGAAGATATGCCCCCTTGAGCTGGGAGCTGAACTGGTGGCCTCCCACATGGAAAGTTTACCCCGGCAAGAACTAAACTGAGTGCCTCCACACCCCAGTTCAGCATATGGGTCGGCATGTGTCTGGGCTGGGATTTGATCCTTGCTCCCTGGGGCTTCAAAGTGAGCATTTAACCTGCTGAGCCATCCTGGCTTTCCCTAAATTTCCCCATTCCATGTATTCAAGAACCACATTTACTCATGTATTATATTCATTACTCAGTACCTTTGAACATCTGCTTTGTGTCAGTAACTATACTAATATATACCAGGGATGCAGCATGGTTTGTGCTTCAAGTGTAATTACACAAATGATTATGTATTTCTAATTATGGTAAGTGCTACAAAGGAAAGCGAGTGCTCTGAGCATGTGTATCAGGGAGGATGGTCTAATTTAGATGTCTCTGAGTAGGTATTATTTAATCTGACATCTGAAGGATCAAACTAAATAGAGAGAGGGGAGGCAAGCTATCCAGGCAGAGTAAACTGCAAGCGTAATTGATTGGAGACAGGAATAACCTGAGTTGGTTAGTTAGTTGCTGGTGTGGATACAGAGATCCATGATGGAGTTTCAGACCATAAGAATCCTACGATGGAAAAAGAAAGGGGGAAAACAAAGATATTGATTGTTTTAAACATTAGGCCAAAACAACTAACGGATGCTGAGAAAAGGTATCACTTTTGTGAACAGAGAAACAAAGATGAGAATGTACTTGAGATGTAGTCAGTGTATCTTTGAAAACGTTGTATTTTCTTCTTGTCTATCTATTGTCTTTATCTCAGTGGTCTTGAATGCTTTACTTAAATGAGGTAAGAGCAACAAGATCAACAAAAGTAGAGGAATAGTAAAGCATTCAAGAACATTGAGATAAAATTGGGGAAACATGCTTTAAAAAGTCCAGGAACAATGTCATTAAAGAAAAAAGTGAAGGACTTCTGAAAGAAAACCAGTAAAATGTACTAAGCCATCACTAAGAAAGAAGAAAGAAAGAAAGGAAGGAAGGGGAGAGCTGGGATGGCTAAGTGGGTTAAGCACTCGCTTTGAAGCCCCGGGGACCAGGGATCGAATCCTGGCCCTGGCCCATGTGGACCCACATGCTGAACTGGGGAGTGCCTCCTGTGGAGTGAAACTATATGAAAAACTAATGTCAACTATGGAGACTGCTCTGGGCTTTCCCCTTCTCTCTGTCTCTCTCTGTCTTTGTTTCTCTCTGTCAAAATCAATAAAATAATTCTTTAAAAAAGAAAGGAAGGAAGGAAGGAAGAAAAAGAAAGAAAGAAAGAAAAGGAGATAAGGAAGGAAAGCAGGAAGGAAGCAAGGCAGGAAGGCAGGAAGGCAGAAAGGCTGGTCAGCTTTAAACTGATAAATCCATGGAACTAACAGTTTCAGTTTTGCCGCAGGGCTTTTCTTCAATTTAATTTGGTCCACCTGTTCTTAGTTGGCTCAAGTTAATAATGACAAACATGTATGAAGCACTAACAATGAGATGGATTTTAGGGGTCCAAAATGGTAGTCATTAACCGCATGTGGCTATTGAGCATCTGATTTGAGATGTGTATAAAGGATATATATATATATATATATATATATATATATATATATATATATACCACGCATATATATGTATATATATATATATAAACCATATATATATATGAAACCATATATATATATATATATATATACACACACACACACACACACACACACACACACATACATACACATACCAGATTTCAAAGACATTTTAAAAATGTGGAATAATATATTTTAATACTTGTTAAAACTGATTAAGTATTGAAATAATAATATTTTAGATATATTAGGTTATTAAATAAAAAAGATTGTTAATATCAGTTTCACCTACTTCTTTTTACTATTTTTTGCGTGGTTACTAGATCATTAAAAATGACACATGTGTCTTTCACTACATTTTTATTGGCAGTGCTGGTCTAGTTTCTGGGCATGAGATGGATATAAAACAACTCCCCACTTTCATGATGCTGATGCTGACATTCCTCTAGTGAAGACAAACAATAAACTGAAGCTAAATAAATAACAGGTGCTATCAAGAATGATAAAGCACATTTACAGGGTAGAGGGATTGTGGGTGAGATTTTGAATTGTTGATTCCAGGCTATATCTCTCTGATTGGAGCAGAGACATAAATACTGAGTAGGGAGCCGAGCAGATTCAGGAGAAGAGCATTTATGGCTGAGAGGAAGTTCATAAACAAAGAGATACTAAGATGGAAAGAAACCCTAAGGATGTTCAGTGTTACTAGAATGCAAATGAGGAAGAGAGAGATAAGAGGTGATGTTGGAAAGGTAGGAAGATACCTGGTTATAAAAGACCTTTGTTGGCAAGGGTTTGGGTTTCTGGTTCTTATTCTGAGTTAAATAGCATAATAGATTGAATGCAAAATGTAATAATTATTTTACTCCATGTATCCACATATCTTTGGAATACTTGTAGTTCTTTCTAACAATGAATCTAGGTGGACTTTATGAGTTGTATTTTTGTTTGTTTGTTTTGTTTTGTTTTTAATACGGTATTTATTTTTATTGTTTTTGACAGAGAGAGAGAGAGAGAGAGAGAGAGAGAGAGAGAGAGAGAGAGAGAGAGAGATGCAGAGACAGAGAGAAGGGGGAGGGCCCAGAACACCATAGTTGCACATCATTGGTTTTCCCACATAGTTTCATTCCACAGGTGGGTTTGGGGCTGCGCAGGGCAGG
Source organism: Craseonycteris thonglongyai (assembly GCA_004027555.1). Taxonomy (NCBI): domain Eukaryota; kingdom Metazoa; phylum Chordata; class Mammalia; order Chiroptera; family Craseonycteridae; genus Craseonycteris; species Craseonycteris thonglongyai. The sequence continues at coordinate 5,042 of PVKE010020430.1, read as the reverse complement.
AACTAGGCCAGGGTCTCACCCCGGTGAGAACTGAACTGGGGGCACTCTCCAGTTCAGCGTATGGGTCCGAATGGGCCGGGGCTGGGATTTGATCCTCGGTCCCCAGGGCTGCAAAGTGAGCGCTTAACCCACTGAGCCATCCCGGCTTCCCCTATGACTTGTTTTAACTAATAGTTACATTATATAATTACTGATTTCCACACCTAGAGCGAAAGAGGCCTTGTGTGGTTTTGCAATCTTGCTGGCTACCATCACGAGTCCAGGCTGACATGCTAGAAGATGAGAAACCCCATGGACCAGAGGTTAGTCTACTTGGCAGTCCCAGCTGAGACTCCATAAATATTAGTGCATTCAAATGAAATCAGCTGAACCCTGTTCAGATCAGCAGAACTTTTCCACAGTTGACCATAGAATTTTAAGTAATAACTATTATCTATTATTTTAAGCCACTAAGATTTAAAGTGCTTTCTTATGCAGGTAAAGCTATGTGGCTGCTGAGTTTTTGAGTTTTATGAAATGAATTACAAGTTTAGAGGTGATAAAAAGTGATTCAGTTTGAATATATATTTGACATTAGTGCCAGAAGCATTTTCTAATGACATGGATGTGTGGTGTGAAAGAAATAGAGAAGACAAGAGTGATTCTAACATCTTGGCCATAGCAACTATGAAAGAATGGTGTTCTCATTGCTAAAGCAGGGAAAACTTGAGAAGTTGCTACTTGGGTAGGGAAAATTGAGTCCAGTTTTGCACATGATAAATTACGGTAGAGATATTTATTAGGCATCCAAGTTGAGATGACAAATAGAAAATTGGATGAAGAGATCAGAAGTGAAATCTGGACAGGATTTTTCAATGTGGAAAAATGCAGCATTATAAATGATATATAAAGCCTGGGACTAGATGAGATCATTTAGGGAGTGAAGGGCCAAGGACTGAGTCTGGAGTGTCTAATATTTGTAGTTTGGGAAGATGAGAACATGTATAAGAAGCTGAGAATAAGGTTCAGTTAGAGACAGAGATAAGAGAGAAGCAAAGTAAACACAGAGAGTTTCAAGAGAGACTAATCAACAATATTAACAGCTGCTGGTAGGTCAAGTAAGCTGAGAAATAGGTGACTTGAATTAGGCAATATAGAGATTTTTGTTGAGTTTGATGAGAGCTGCTTCTGTAGCAGATTGAGAAAAGACGTGGTCTCAAGAGAAAAAAAAAGGTAGGGGGAGCATGGGGGAAAGAAAGACAGAACTTATAAAAAAAAATGAGCATTTTTTTTTTCCTGTAAATTGTAACAGAGAAGTGGGACACAAACTAGAGGGGAAGTGGAGTTTTGTTTTGTATTGTTTTGTTTGTTAAATATGTAAGTTTTTATGTTAGAATAGAGAACTCTTAGAATGCTGTTAAAAGTTTCATCTAGAGGTAAAAATGTTGGTAACCAAGTAGAGATAATACAGGAAACGGAGTATTTGACTAGCGAGATTAGATGCAAGTCAGAACACTGACAGTTCTATGGGGTCACAGAAGGCAAAGCAGGGAGGCATACCTCTGTGTGTGTGTGTGTGTGTGTGTGTGTGTGTGTGTGTGTGTGTGTGTGTGTGTGTGTGTGTGTGTGTGTGTATTTATTTATTTATATAAAAGGGTGTCCCAAAATTCACACAAGAAGTCATTTTGATAGAACACACAGGCTTATAATTAAAAATGGTAAATTTTCATTGCTCAACAATGAAAATGCGTTGTTCTTTCATGTAGTCCTCCATTTTTAATAACCCTGAACTGTCAGCTGTCACGCTATCTTTTTTGTTGTTGTTGACAACACTTTACCGCACAAATGACGCAAAATTCAAATCTTGCATGAATTTTGGGACACCCCTTATAATGTCTGAAATGATTAAAAATTCTTATAATAAAGGTATAATTTTCTGTTTGCTTTCTACATGTGCATACATGATCAAAAATGGTAATCTTCACAATTTTGAGAAAAATTAATTTTATAATAATTATAATACTAATTAGTAAAAATAGTTTATACAAGATGTTTTGGTATGCTGACCAAAGAAGTCAAGTGAGATAATTTTTCTCTTCTATTGAGCAAAGATACTGTTTGAACAATAAGAGATGTGATAGTAAAAGTTGTTAAAAATTAGCTGTGAAATTAACTTTAGTCAAAATGAATTTTCATTACAAGTGGATGAAACTTCTTTTGGATAATGAGCCTTTACTGCTTGCATCTGAGAGATTCACATTGAATAAAAATGTCATGGAGAAAATGTTATTTTTAAAAGTACTGATAATAAATATGAGAAGGTTGAACATATTTGAACCCCCTGAATATAATTTCATGGGAAAAGATATTTTCTGTTTTGTGGTCATTGCTTCTCCTATTGATAGGAATGCCAACTCTGGGTTGTTGGCACCATCAGTTTACAGCTGACTTAAAAAATTGCACCAGGTGTTTTAGCAATTCACTGCATTATTCATGTACTTCATGTAGTTGTGAATAATTTTTTGGAAAGCACCACAAATCAATGAATGTTTTTAATAACATTAACAACAAAATTCATAATACAGTGACTGATCATTTTATATGAAATCCACTGAAGTAAGAGTTTGAACATAGTATCCTAGATGCAAAAGTAAGGTAGATCTTCAAAATATAGTTGAAAACACATTCTGTTCAATTTTTAATACTGTTTTATTTTGAGAATTCTACCAATGTAGAAATGAACATCAAGATTAAGATATTGTGCATACGTGTGACATATGTTTTATGTATGCATACTTGGTCAGCTTAAGCTGCAACACGACCCAGCCAATTTCGTTAAAATGAAATATGTATTTATGGGATTCACCAAAAAAATTACACTGTTTAAATATGGCCTTGTTATTGTGAATTTTCTATGTGTCTATCTTTGTAGCACTATAGATATTAAAGATAATAATTAGGAATAAAGTACTCTTTTATTAATCAGTAAGATATGATGGTTAGATTTTAAGTTCTGAATGAACTATACAATACCAGACTGGGTAATTAATCTATTTGAAATTATTGTGAAACATGATAGCCAAGATATATAAAAAGAGTTATTTGAAGTATAACATTACGTTTAGACTAAAGAACAATTTAGTTAGTCTAATTATGAAAAGCTTTGGATCTATTTTAGGCTTTTATACCCACCTCTTTGAAAAAAAAGTTAAATTGCTAATAGCTTTTTTCTTCTTTTAACAACACATGAATTCTAAGACATTCCAGATTAGCAACATTTTCATCAAAAGCATTGAAATAGATGAAACAAAGGTTATTTTTATTACTTAGAACCAAATATTATGAACTTAGTGGAGTCACAATACTGAAAGTTATTTTAACATTAAAAAAATGTTTTTTAACACAAGGTTAAGAAATTTATGTCATGAGAATTATATATTGCATGTGTTTAGATTATTTAATAGGATTTTTTTTCAGTATGAAATTGTTCCCAGAGGTTTACATCATAATTTCCATACTGCCTCTATTACTGTTTATATTTTCAGTCCATCTTTAATTACTCTTTGCTTAAGGAATGACACTGTCTAAGAATTTCTGAGTTCAGAGAAAGAAATTTGTAATCCAGAGACTGCATGCATCCTTGAACATTTGGTTGACTCTATGATAAGAAGTGTGTTTATAGTGGTAAGTGAGGGTACTTCACTAGCACTGTATTTCATGTTGCAACACAGCGAGTTGTTACAAAAACTCACTTATAAATAGCACAGCTAATTCACAAGAATATCATACTTCCACTTTTTTTCCCCAACACTGATAGACCATGATTTACATTGGCATGTTCTATCTATACTTCAGGTTTTTTGTTTTTGTTTTTTCCATTTATCTGTTAAATTATATAGCTAAGACTGATGTGGTAATTTAGGGTCTATCTCTACCTTTGGTCTTCCACTTTTCCTAACCTTCTTATATGGAGTGGCTTCTTGTGCTCTCCTATGATCCCAACTTACTCTTAAATAAACTGTAAGAATAAGTAAATATATAGTGTAGTTACAAATGCACATTAACATATGAGGGCAGGCTGATAAATTTTGCCTCTGCTGTAATATTTTTTTGTTACATTACATATATTTGCATATAACCGGTTCTGTGTAGTCACATGGTATCTCCCCTCCGTCATTCTTGACCTTGCTCACATAGAGGCTTACATTTTTCACCCAGTGCACAGCTAAATGGAAGAGTGTTCAGATGTTCAGTTCAACCACTGTGCTGTTATTTAACTCTTAACAGTGGAAACATGCCTCTCATTTTTCTGAAACTTTTGAAAAAGGTGAGGACTTCTTAAAGAAGATCATTACAGATGGTGAAACTTGAGTCCACTGTTATGAGCCCCAAAACAAAAGGCAGTCTCTGTAATATGGCCATAAAAGATAACTTTAGCTGAAAGAATTTAAAACTCAGACCTCGACTGAGAAGGTCATGTTGATATTTTTTGGAATTCTGAGTGTGATGTTCTTGCAGACTTTCTTTAAAAAAGAACAACAATAAACTCTGAACATTATGTTAAAACTCTTACTGCATTAAAAAGAATAATTAAGCAGATTGAAATAAGAAATAAAACACATCTTCAACATGACAATGCCAGGCCTCACACAAGTGCAGCGGCAACAAGAGATGCAATTCAACGCCTGTACTTTCCAGTACTGCCACATTCACCGTATAGCCAAGACCTGGCTCCTAGTGGTTTCCACCTGTTCCCAAAATGGAAGGAACACTTGAAGGGCCAGTGCTTCATCTGTGATGAAGAGGTGAAGTCTACAGTGAGGAAATAATTTCAAAAACAAAACATCGATTATTTTAAGGACAAATTAAAAAAAAAACAGTGCAACATTGGTAGAAGTATATTTAAGTGTGTGATAATTTTGTAAACATAATTATGCAGCTTTGAAAAAAAATAATGGAGGCATGTTTCTTTTTGTTTTGTTAAAATATCACTTCTTGTTTCTTATCTGTTTAAATAGAGGCAAAATGTAGCCCATTCTATTTATTTCATTATTTTTAATTTT